>KZ808316.1:87224-98342 GCA_000696205.2 Oncopeltus fasciatus
CAAATTTGAAATGAATTTAACTGATTAGTATGTGATTATTCAATTTTTTTTTGTTTTTATTTATATTAAATAATTTTAAAAAAGAAAGAAAAAAGAGGCCTTAAGTCCCCTATTGAAGTCAGGTATACATGACCCGTTCATGTCAGAAAAAATGAAAAAAATGAAATACTTCCAGCTACCATAATTCTACTAAATATGAATTCATAATGTATAGTTAAAACCAATATTATTATATATATAATTTTAAAATCCTATTTCAATACATGTGCTATATCTTATATATATTTCTTCTATTGAAAAGAAAAAGGAAGCTGAGGCATTTTCCTCTCCCTCCTTCCTGCGTCGTAGCTGATTTTGAAACAAAAGCCAGTTTTATAAATAAAATACTTCTCCCCATATGTTTATTCATGTACTAAATAATTAAAATATCAACTCTCCTTTTCTACCTTTTATATATGGTTCCAAAAGTTCTTACAGAGTTGGCACTGTAATTCTCAAATTACCATATTTTCTCTCTCTCCCTTTTGGAGTAGTTTCACTGCACATCTTCTGGAAATATATTCGTATTAAGTACGTTTTCTCAAATGAATATGTATATTTACTAGCTTTCATCCCTTAAGGTTATTAAAATTTTTTACACTAACAATATAATACCCTATATTATAATATAATATGGAACTCTATGAACTTTATGAAGTTTTCTAAATTAAAATACCTTATCTTGAATTTTTCACTGAATTCACACTGGCGTTTTCTTCTAGGACAATGTCAACAGACTCTTACTAGAGATTAATAATTATTTTTAAGTATAAATGTGTGAACCACGTAAATAAAGTAAGGAGCTTACAAAATTTGACAGGATGAATAATCATAATTTTTTCTTATGTAAGTTTCATTATTTTTGTCTCTACATATAAATTTATGTGTAAATGTGTAATTGTAAATGTGTATAAGTTCATATAATTCTGGGGCACATTTTTATAGTTAGTAATTTATTAACATTATGTGGACTATAAAGATGATAAGTAAATAAGCATGTCCTATATTTTCTTGTGAAACTGAGTGCATTATATTTACAAATTTCTATAAATAATTTTACTGTACTTTACCTTATGGATCATAATTATAATACCATACTTTTTTACTTGTGGCTTGTTTCCTTTAATTATAAATATATGACCAATTTACATAAATAAAGTGCGTGGGTGAATATATGGTACGAACCAACGTAAATCCATCTATTTAAATTTAACTCGAATATATTTAAGCTGAATAAATAATAGTAGAGGACATTATAAATATCTGTAACATATTGATTTAATTTAAACTGTATATGAGCTTACGAACGAGTGAACGGATCTCTTTGTAAAAGTTATAAGCTCAGAATACTATTAAAGAAAACCATACAGGGGATTTATTACAATATTTTGACTGCAAAAGAAGTCGAACCACTTTCTATCGCAAACCCAAAAACGTTTTAGTAGTCATTGAACGAGGGGAGGAATTATCTCAGAGAAATGGTTGAAAAGAAAATATAGACTTTGCTCACAGCTATTCTTCAATGATATAAATGATTATGTTATATTTAAAAGAAAATAACAATAGTATATTAAGATAAATATATTAAAAATTATCAATCATGATAAANACTTATTTTATATATAGACTAAGGAGAGTATTTTTATTTTTATTCTTGCAGGCCATGTAAAGTTGAATTTTAAAGCTTGGGAAATTGGCACTGAGCTTGACAGTGGCTAAGGAAACAGCTGCTTATGTAAACATAGTCCGGGACCAGCCGAGAGACCAGCTAGTTTCTCTCGCCAACCCCATTCGCCTTAGAGGATATAAGGGTTGAAGTGAGGTCGGAAAAGCTCTTAGCTTGCCGCAATGTGGCAACTCTCATTTCTCTATAAGGGCAGTTCTTTGTGTGGAGCATTCTTCCTCCTACAAGTCTTAGGCAATTTATTTCATTTTCATTTATAGGAAACTCTATTTGAAATGCTTTATTTAATTTCCTTCCTGACAATGAAATATGTCGTATTATTTGTTTGTTTTTTTAAAAAATCATCCCCAAAAATTACTTATTATTACAGTGTTTTTTTTTTTAATGAATAACGAATGTGTTTTTTTTTCGTTTTATTTCGGAAGGAATACAAAAATAAATTAATATCAATATTCAAGTTTATTCCAAAATGAATAATAATATTTATTTGTAAATATATTTTTTTAAAGTCATCCACTATTTTCAACAGTTGTTTACATTTAACCTATGAAGGAATGCTATGTAAATTTATTTTAATGGACGTAAGCAAAGTTAATAGAATACTTTCAGGGAAGCGGAGCTTTTTGTTACGATACATAAAATATTATATAATACTATAACAAATAAAATTATCATTTATATTCTACGTCTCTTCACGAATCGCAAAGTATTATTGAATATGCTCAAGTAATCTTTCATGGTCTCCAGAAATATTCGCGATTATTTTTCCGGGATTGATAATGTCGGATAATTGCTTTATGTCGAATTTTCGCAAATCCTGTGATGGCTTCTTCAGGACTGAATATCTTCAGACGAGAGTAAGTTCAGTCTCTTTCAGTGCTGTGGAAAGAAGGGAGAGTTGCCGTATGACCAGCGACTCCATTGCTATTCCTGAGCTCTTGGTTTTATGTATTCCTAACACCAGCTTCTCTTTAACCTTTAAGTTGATTTTTCTGTTGGTTGCTTGCAAGGCTCTTCTGGAATTATTTACTTCTGATTTATATAAAGCTTTTTATTTTGAGATTGACGACTTGGGCCATATAATGAATATAATTTAGGTAATTTTCGATTGTTTCCGTCTAATCTGCAGAGACGTCAATAGCTATCTCTTGAGTTTCTATCAACATTTTTACCCATAGATGGTATTGAAGGACTGGAAGATGTCCTAGGATACTTCAAGTGCAAGAAGACGAAGAAAGGAATATATTGACTCCTAATGATCCGTCCGTCATTGCGACAGACGGGGACTAGAGTAATGAGGACCCATGGTCATAATTTAGAACAATGTCTTGACAGTGATAGCTCTGAATAAGTTGTTTTATTTGGTACTTACTTCAGGATAAATATAACACCACTAAATGCTACAAAATCACATTATCTAAATCTTAATTAAAACCTCGCGGAATGGTGTATTGAAATACGTCTGAAAACTGCATGGACAAATATCGTGATTCTTTAGTTCAATATTTTTTCTGTTTATATTATTGAAAAGAGTGTGTATGAAACAAAAACAAAATCTTAGACCATGCTGCTTTGTAATTTTGCGAAAGGAATTGTTTGTCTACCAATATAAAATAAACGTCTGTGCTCATCGAAATTTAATACTTGATTGAGTCGAAGATGTGAGCCATGGAATCGTTGAAGAGTTATACCATAGGACAGTGACGGCACGGGGTTGATTATTATAATACTTCATGGGGTATATTATGTTCAAAATAACTTTAAATGATTTATAAAAAAAAAAAAAAAAATCCGCTAGTGATGAGGTAACTAGAGGAAACCAGAAACGGGTATTTTCATTATAGGGGACCGGGGCACGACCGGGCGAGTGTTAAAATGTGAATTATTCTGCTTCAAATAATATGCTATACAAACAAATTATTTTTAAATTTTAATGATAATTATATTTAGATTATAAATTTGTATTTCCCTTTAACCCACCCGTTTCGTCTATTAGTTCCGTCTATTAATGAACTCATAGCACAATGTACCTGTGTACCAGGGTAGGCCAGTGTATGCAGTGCGCACACGTGCGCGCTCACACACACACTGTTTTTAGTATCTTATATGTGGGATCGGTAATGATTCATTTTCAGAAATAGTGACTACATTTATTGCTAGATTTCTCCATAAAACTCTTCTTACAAACTTAACCTGTCTCATCAGTGCTTAATTTACACCAGAAAATATATTACTGGCTTAAATAATCGACGGTGAAAGGCTTATAAAACTATAACAGATTCATCATAAAAAGAATACAAATTATTTTTAGTTATATATAATACTATAGAAAAGAAACTAGTACCCCAAGAAGAAATAAACGGTGATAGAGCTTAAATCATAGCTATTTAGAAATTATAAGCTGAGTATACTATGATGGACTCCCGTTTTCTATTCAAGATAACCATAAGTTAATTAATAATAATAATAAATAATTAAAAAGGAGAGTTTTTTGACCATAGATATTATTATTAGATGATTTTAGTTGGGATTCAGTCAAGGTAGATCCAAAAAATACAAATTAAAAAAAAAGTGTATTTTTAAAAAAGATTATCTGCCAACGTTTTGGCTTACATTGGAAGCCATCTTCAGGGCTGTGTATCATGAAGACGAGAGAGGACGTCCTGTCCATCTTTTGAGTCATGGAAATGTGAACTTAGAAACAGGACGTCTTCTCTCGTCTTTATGATAGCCCTGAAGATGACTTACATAATTGGCAGATAATCTTTTTAAAAAATAAACTTTCTTTAAAATTTGTATTTTTTTTTGGATCTACCTTGACCGAACCCCAACTAAAGTCATGTAATAATAAATAATTAAGTGTAAATTTTTTTATTAAATCTCTAAAAGCAGAGAGAACAATAGGCGTGATTCTGGTTGGGAAAAAAAAGTGGGGGGTATTACAAAGCCATTGTAGTTGCAGTCTTAAAATCTACCTTTATAAACAGTCATTTAATTTTTTGTATTGTACTGATAAAATCATTGCACCAATAATCACAGGTGGAAAAGAGTTGCTTGTGATCTTTTTACCAAAATGCATAAAATGACCCTGGTGACTCACACGAAAAAAAAAATCGAAATAAATAATAGCATACTTATTTGTAGATAACACCTACCTCTCCTGAGTGAGGAGGTTAGAGAGAGAGGCACAATTGAAAAATCGTCAAATCTTACCCATTAAATTCTTCTGACGAATAAGCAAAATAATTTTTAAAATTCTATTGAAACAATTTTTAGAATAAATAATATAAATATTTAAGATGCCTGTCCATCTGATCTTATATAGGCATTCTTTTAAGATTCCTGTATTTTTCAGACGTGTACTAGCGAGGTCATCTGTCAAGGAACTGGCGAACGCCTTCAGAGCTCCTGATACCCTAACCCTTGACAGTTCTGTATTTCAAAATGGTATTTGTCGCACCAGGCAAGTCCAGGGGCTAATGAAAGTTGCTAAAGAAGTTATAAATTACATTATTTTCCTAAATTGACTTAATTCTCTAAGGACAGATACAAAAATAACTTGTTTAATAAGATATTTTATAAATAAATTAAAAATNTATAAATATTTATTTATTAAAAATGTAATATCTAACTTACCTCATATTTTTTTAGTTCTGCAGGGTAATTCCTGTCATACTTCCTTCATTACTAAACATATCTATGTTCTAAAATAAGTATTACCCCAAGCCTTCGCCCCATCCCTATACGCCCGATTTCTCTATGTAAAGAACATACCCTCAGATTATATTTAAAACTGATTTCATGTTTAAATGTTTCTTCTTTTTTTTTCACAAAACAAATATGTGTTATTTTCATTACTTAAACTATATACTGTGGTCACTCATATTTGTCCAATTCCACTTAAAACAATTTTAAGTTATATTTATAAACCCTTGCTTGTAATGATTCCATTTAGCTAAAAAACTGCGAAAATATTGCATTTATATACAATTCATGTTGAGTTATACTACTCTACTTTAAACATTACGCCTACTATATCGAAAAAAACATTTATTGTTATATTGAGTTAAGTGAAATGACTCGCGCATGACATTTATGTTAATGAATTGTTCTTATTATACGGTTAAGCTCCATTACGAACTTCAGAAGTGAATTTTAAAGTGATATGCCAAACTAGATTATACATTTAGTGAGATATTTAAAGTCTAGCTTACTAGCTCCACATGTCTTTATCCAGCGTGATTTCGTCACTAGTAATATTTTACATATTTGTTTTGTTAAAAATAGATAAGCCTGATTTGATTTTTATTACTCTAAGTGAGACATAAAACTTCCCGTGCCATTCGAAATAATATATTGCCTTTCTCCATATCTATTGGTCCGATATTTCTAAAATTAGTATATAATTTTAGTTATTTAAACATAGCCAGAGAATTATTTAAGAATAGATATTCAGATTTTAGACAGAACCTCTAATTTTAAAACATAGAAACTCAAATTGGTAATGCTTTTTAATAACACTTAGGCTTTGAAAATCCCTAAAATAAGTAATATTTGGTTTGAACTGTGTGAGAGGAAAAGTCTAATTTACTAGATTAATATTTAAAAACGTAATATCTTCGTTTTTTGAGTTATGAGAAACTTTGTAGTTTTTATGAGGTGTAAAATTAAATTTTCTAGCGATTATTGTATACGATATTTTTACGAGAAACACTTCTTAAGAAATAAATTGACAATGATAACTATTTTGGATGAGCGTTTTGTCGAACAAACAGTCAACTACATGCCTGTTATTGTTTTAGCTACTTTATTTTTTATGTTTAAATGACCGATGATCTTTATTTCCTGGTAAAATCACTAACTTTTTTTAAGGGAAATTCAATTAATATACATTTCCTTTAACCTATCTAGTTCACCATGTCGTTTTTAATCAACAATGAATATCGTTAGTTTTTTTTCAGATCGCAATTTCTTTACTGATAAAGTAAGGTGTTCATATTAATTTTGCATTGTAAGTTTTAGTATAAACAAAGCAATTATATGCTTATTAAAATAAAATGAGTAAGAGTATTGACAAGATTTTTTTCATTTAAATATGACTTAATTTATTTTTTTTAATTCCAAATTTGAAATGATTACTGGCTCTCAGCACACAGTACTTTTTGTAACAGATAAATGAATTCATATATTAATTTTTTTCAAATTTTAAACAACATATATGGTGGATAGCTTTTAGAAAAATAGCGGCTGATGTTCAATTGAATACTCTCAATAGTGAACATGATGTAATAGAAAAGTGTCAATCATGACAGTTGTCAGAATGTTAGTGATTCTTCGAGTGTTGATGGTATATTCTTGTCAAGCGTATGATGCGACTTGTTGACTTGCTCAATGAGACGTAATGCCTGTTAAACTACTTAATGGATGAGTAATTGGCAGAACAATTAGTGTTTGCATATTGCATTCAGCCTAGCAGAGACTACCATATCCAACCAACTTTTCTCGCGTTCAAATTCATCTTTCTACCAATTTCAAAGGAATATCCCCATTCTTTTGGTTATCTACAGATATTTACTAATAAAACTACGATCATGTTTCATATTCTTATGTAATATATTTATAAAGAAGTATTTACATAAGCTTAATCACTCAATGCTCGCAGGACACAATTTACATATTATAAAAAGGAATAGTAATATACCAAATCTATTATCTAAGACGATATAAGTGAGTTCTATTAAAAAGGAATATAAGCAAGATTCAAATTTATATTATTTCCAATTATCAACTGTCTTGAAGTACCAATGATCAATTTATTTAAAAAAAAATAATCAATACACTAGAAGAGTATTAGATTATTGTTTTATACAAAAATTTGGATAATTTTGTGTAAGATTTTATGAGACTATTTACTATTTTTAGTAAACAATATTTATTTTAGAGTACTGAACATGTAAGATTTTTTTAAAGAACGATTTATTGAGTGTAATAAAGATAAAACTAAGGAAAATGAAGTAATAACAAATAAAGTCAGACTACTCCACCGTAAGTCTAGACTATTCGCACATAAAGTCTTTAATAGTGTCAGTTTGTTTGCAACTCTGATGTGGGAAGTCTAGATTACTCCAATTTAGTCGTTCTTCAAGATGGATATCAGGGCAATGGTCTTTGGTAAGATATAGGAAGCGGTTAGAGGATAAAGATAGCGAAAGGGGATAACTCATTCCCCAAGGAATAGAAGGTCGTGCCAAGAGTGTATTTACCGGGAGGGGGTGGGGAGGGGCGAGGGGTGCTGTGTAAAGAGATGACTACAGTGTGCCAAATTACGAGACCAGAATGGATTTGTTTGGCTCAAATGGCGCTACGAAAAAATCTCCATTAACTTTTATTTTTTCTTAAAATGCTATGAACATTAATATTAGAAAATAAATTCCATCAATAGGCCTAGCATTATTTTATCTTTACAATATTAATAACGATAAAATTAAGGAATATTTAATATAATGTTATCAAAAGCGCCTATGACCAGTTGCAAATTAACCACACTTAAACTGATTAAATAAAATTAAAATCATTGATATTAAATTGTATTTGTCGTAACTCTAGTTACTAAGTTACATTTTGATATTGCCATTGAACTTTTTATAGTATTGATAGTGTGCGTGTGTGTGTGTGTGTGTGTGTTTCATATATAACCCTATGTAGGGGAGACCATGGCCTCTCGATTTAAGAAATTAATAAAAAACCAGAAAAAAAATTCAAAAACAGTTTTTTTTTCTTCTTAAAATTTGCTTGTGCTGGAGCATTCAACTAACATATATTATGTTAATGAATTGTTCTTATTATACGGTTAAGCTCCATTACGAACTTCAGAATGACTTTATATAAATCAAAATCTTTTTTTATGCTTAAGTCTAAGAAAATTTTGAAAGTTTTATAAGTTATTTCCAAATAAGTTATTGTTGTTTTTAGTTTTTACTTTAATATATAGTTTATACCTATGGAGAAAATGACTGACTCCAAAATGTGTATTAAATTATCTTTCTCAGTTGAAGAATTTGTCAAAGTGTACTAGGGGGATATTCTAGGGAAATAGTTTTGGCGGTATCCGAGAAAGGACGGCATACTCGACCCTTATAATAACTTTGTCGGGTTGTTTGAGCACATACCTAACTAAAATCACATTTATTTAAATTTCATACACAATTTTGGGAATTTTCATCCCCCCTAAATAATATTTGACACCTCTCAACAGTCATTAGCAGTTAGTAAAAACGATCGGTTGTCAGGTGAGGATTAATGTGAAACATATTATCATCTAAAATCAAAAAAAATAATCCACTGAATGAAAAGTGATTTTATATATCAAGTGGTAGCACTCAAAACAATATTTATTTAAAATGTCCATACAAGACTCATTCAGACAGAATGGAAACGTCTTAAGAGTTCTAATAAAGATTGGGAGTGCGTTTAGCAAGTGTTTCAATCATTAAGCTTTTTTTTAAATTCCCTAAATATAAGTCCAGAATTGGAAATTTATATTTAAAACAATTGCCGAAATTTCAAAAGGGAGCAGATTTGAAAATGGATAAATCTCTATTACCCAGCTATTGCAGACTGTGCAGGTCTGAAAAGGTCTCCATGCATTTAGGTCTGATTCTGCGTAAAATATTTTAAAATGGACTTAATTTGAGATGAGAAAAAGACTAACCACTACTAAGTGCAATTTACAAATATTTCACCTTAGACATAAAAAAGTAAAATATATTATTGTATTTAACTCTGGTTCAAAATGAAAACTTTAATTTAATGTTCTAAATTATTACTCTTTCTAAATTTTTCATTACTAAAAACATAAAAAATTATTTAACTGATTAGTATGTGATTATTCNTAATTTTTTCATACTTTTAATATAACAGTAGAGCTGTTTTTTTCTTCTTCAAATTAATTAAAATTAAAATGAAGTAGAGGTAACACTTTTTAAAAAGACGTGTAAAGATGTTTTCTTGCAGTTAAAAAGAGAAAACTCTATTAACACTTTTAGTCTGAAGCTCACTGAAGAAAATATCGTTAACATTTTTTTAAGTCAAAAGTGATAAAAACCTCAATAGTTGTATTCCTTTGGACTTCAACAAATGCTGCTGCATAAGATGATATTTGCAAAAAAATCGCTCAAGAAAGAATTTTCTAAAAGAAATAAACATTTCAAAAGTACAATGAAAAGAGGAAAGAGGCAAATATTATTGCACAATTTATTCACAAATATAATGTGATTATGACAGATAAAACTGACATATTGCAAACTCATGTGTTAATGTGATTAGATTCTAATTACTGAACTTAATTCTTGAAATTAAAGAAATCTTACAGTTAATATCTTCGAACCACACGAAAGATTTTTTCAATTTGATTCAATACTATCTACTACTAGATTTAAAAGATGACAGTAACTGTTTGTTAAGTAGTAAATAAGAGTATTATATTTGATATTTTATTATATATAAGGATATTCCTCTACAAGCCTCACTTATTGTTTATTTATGATGTGATTAAAATGCAGAACTATAGGTTAAATTCATTATTTAGCAAAATTTGAAAAACAAGAGTGAGAGGGATTACTACAAATAATGTCTGAAGTCTCAACTACGAATAAAACATGTACTTATGTAGCGGATATAATATTTACATAAAACTAATTGAAGATTTACTGATAAAAGGAATACATGAAGAGTTGGAAAGCGAATTAACCATTTTAGAGAGGGGGGGGGGGGAGCCCGAATGCTGCTTTTAATTTAACGGTGGTCTCACCCCAATCAGATATTCACGTTAATGAAATTCGCCATATAGCTTTTAAATGTATAATAAAAAATTATTTAGTCATTGCGTGAATTCGGACACAAATTTGTGTGGTGGTTCCTCAAATGTCAAGTCCATGTAAATATGAATTTTGTATGTAGCAGGCGTATAATAGTATTAACGTACTATTAGGGCGTAGCTGACCCTAAGCAAACATTAGCGCTGTATTATCACACGATTTAAATAGAGCTTTTAACGAAATTTTTGGCCTTCAAATAAAAATTCATGGAATGCCTATCATAAAGTTTTTTCACAAAATAATTTACATATGGTGTAGATATGGGCTCAATAAAAAAAGAAACACATGTATTTAAGGCAAATTGGAAATTATATTTATTTATTACTTCATCTTAACGCTCCTCCGTCCGCAGACCGGAATTCAAAAATCAGAATTCACAGTGTCACCCGCCTGAATATTCTGAGGATTCCCTGAAATTTCATCAAAATCAGCCCAGCTGTTTTAAAATCTTCCATACGTTACATAAATACACACATTCTATTATATATATATATATATATATATATATATATATATATT
>KZ808316.1:135598-151858 GCA_000696205.2 Oncopeltus fasciatus
AGATGGGAGATTAGTATATATACTAAATTCTACATTTGAGGTAAGGATTATGGAGACAGAACAAAACTAAATGAATGAAAAATGTAGTATGTATCATTTTCGCAGGGGGTGAAACCCATTTTGAAGTTGTAGCTATATGAACATTTAAAAGAAATCATTTATACCATTTGTTTACACTCATGGGATTAGTCGTTCTCCACCGGCGGGAAATATACGAATTTTAAATTTCAGCAAAATCGGATTAGTTATTAATGAAGTAGCTAATAGCTGGGAAATTGAATTTAAATTTATATAGCCTCTGAAGAAATACATCTGTTTACGGCATAACAAATAACAATATATGGCACGAACGACGGTTATAAAAATGAAAAGCTTTATGATTTCCTAGGGGGTTAAGAATTAGTCCTTTAGAGAATTTAAAACTTTATATTGTCCCTCTTAGATAGAAAATATATTTACAATTGCGCGTTTTATTGATACAGAGAGGACTTGAAGCCTAAACTTTACGAAAACCGGTTTAGCCATTTTTGAAAACATTTTTACACTGCGTTTGGGTTTTGCTTTTTGAATTCGTTTTAAATATTTAATTTTGAACGTACGATTTTTATTTTAAGCAATATTTCAATAATTTAATTAAATTAATTTTATTAGTTTCTATTTATGTAAGAAAAAAAAAAATTGTAAATGTTATATTTTAATGCAGCAACAATCCGTTTAATCTGCACAGAGCAATGACGTAACAGAGAATTGGAAAATAAGTAGAAGCAGTTGTAGTGATTCGTGTGTCTGGTCCATATGACTTATTTTTCTGATCAGATGTTTTTCATGATAATTTTGCGATAGCAGCGTGTTTGAAGTGAACTTGTCGGAAGTAACTTAGTTTTTGCTCAATAAGAAAGTCAAAGCTCTGACTAACATTTTTTTACGCAAATTACGACTTCAAAGACTATTCTAGACCGTACTGCCAAGGAAGCTATTTTCTTCTTCTTCTGTTTCACGTCCCTTTGTGTGCTAATGATCAATCATGACCTAGCTATTTCTCCCATTTTTGAGTTCGGCATTTGTGTAATCTAATTGAATGACCTTATTGATCTAATGTATTCCTCTTAGGAACTTCACTTTGGGATTGACTCGTATCAATACTTTATCAGCTGATTATGATAAAGATTAGATTAACATTTAGTTAAGGGTAATGAAAGTAAAATAATATATTCTAAATTTTAAAATATATTCAATATTTCCTTATTTAGTCACGTAGTCATAAAATAAATCAATGTAGCTGACAAAATTTCATATGAAGAGATATTTAACCGTGTGATTTGAAAAAGAAAATGTAATTACATACTAACGGCACAAGAAGGGTGCTATCTAAAGCAAAAAACTCTGAGAGGTGACGCACAACACATTTGTAATGAAGATTTTTTTACACAACCCTTAACGAAAGAGATAAAATTCACAAGATTACATTTCGGTCACCAAAACCTATTCTTACATGTTCCAGTTATTGTGAGATCCTGTCTATTGATAATTGTCTGTCTGTCGCACACAGGTACCCTTTATTAATAATCAGAAATTTTCTTACGGTTGTGTCACAAATAGTTCTTACGCGAATAAATTATTTATCATCTTCAAGTAATTCTAAAAATTGATCCTTACAAACAATCTACTAATTTTCCTCATGACCAGAACCTGTATTATTTTCATCTCAAAACTTACGTATTTATTAGATTAATAAATTAACAACATGATTATACGTGTTACATACGTGTTAAGTACTAAGGGTAGAAAATTTGCACTTGTGAACACGGGCTAAATAAATTTATATTAACAAAATATCAAACGAACCACTCTTTGTCGTTATTAATTCATTTAAAGCCAAATAGTTAAATATTTTATTGACATTAACAAATGCAATGTTTATTAGATACATAATATTGGACATTGTATTCAAATAAGACAGAATAGACAGGGACGTGGGTCACTGCACCAGCTGATTCGGCAAATGGAAGGGCAGACTCTATATTCCTGAGCTCTCTAACTAAAAGCGAACCCCTCTCTAAGGTGCTTTGTTTATTTAACAGTTCCAGTTCGCTCAACCTTCTGTTAGTGGGAAACCTGGCTCAGACGTGAAACCTCTCTGGCCCTTATGGGAGCACTGCTATCTATCGGCACTGGAGTGAAACTCCGCTGTGGGGAATGATCACCGGTTCTGCCTCAGACCAAATCCGTCTAATTTGTAAATGAATACATTTTATTATTTTAGCAGTTATAGTAAAACAAATTTATATAGACATACATAAAGGTGTTGATTTTATGTATACATACATAAATAACCATATTATATATATATATATATATTTNNATAATAATATTTTGCCTTTTTTTCTTGCTTATAAATAGATAAATATTTCTTATAAAGCTATAGAATAGAATTTAGTTTTACCCTAAACTCATTGTAAAAATGTGTATTTATAAACAATTTCATAGATTAAATCATGGGTAATGATTCATTATTTTTTGAAAACAGTTATGCCGATGCCTAATATTCTCTACAACTCCTGAAATATTTCGAAAAAATGAAATACTTTGTAGTGTATTTAATTTTCAAGTACTCAGTTCTTTTTCTAAATTATAAATATAATATTTGTAATAATTGCGTATAAAATTTACTTTAAATATATCTAGTATGATGTTAAGTGTTTATAGATTGTTAGTCTATTATTCCATAAGTAAAATTCACTTATTTCAAAAATATTAATATTTAATCAAAATAACTCTAAACTTTTTTGATTTTTTTATTGAATGACATATTATGTTTATATAGCGTTAATGAATTAAAGTAGACACAGCGCTTAAGAAAAAAATAATTAAGAAGAACTAGTTAATAATATAGTAACATTTCTTGTTTATTCCGTATTCCATTTTTTTTTGGATGAATATGCTCTTGTGTTTGTTATTTATTGTTAGTTTCTTCGATTTTGAATTGATTTTTCAACTTTTTCTACAATGTCATATGATAGTCTTTTGAACAATGATTTATACATCCCAGATAAATTCTAATATAAAATATATATAGCAATAATATGTATAATCCATACAAATAATATTATTGTAAATAATCAAAATAAAATGGTTACATTTAATGATATTTTAAGATTATTATAATATTTTTCTAAAATTATGCCAATAATGTAAAACGTTTGCTGAATATTATTTCTACTGATCAAGCTGTACTCAAAAAAACTTTATTTTAACATCATCAGATGGCATTTTATCTATTTAACAGATTTAATAGCTTCAATTTCATAATTTTTAATCAGCTTGTTACTGAAATATAATAATATAATATCTAGGTAAGGGAAAATGAATTTTGTTTACTTCAAAGGTGCTAGACAAGAGATATAAAATAATTATATATAAGATATTTATTTCTGTGCACTTAGTGCTTTCGGAAGCCTTATTATCATTCACCAGACGTACTTATTTATGGTGTTAGACATATGATCTCAGAGTCTGCCACTCGCTCTCTTATGTATAAATATATGAATGTGATTGCAAAATCGTTTGGGTTACCTCACTACGGTTCAGTTAAAATTACACAATCATGATTTTCAGATTTACAAAGAATATGTATATATACATAAGTTATTTTTAAATGATATTTTATATGCAAGTAGTTATTTTGTTATTTCGCTTAAGTATTAAATAGAATTTTATTTCTATTAAGTGTTAAATAGAAATTCTAATGTGAAGAGAAAATTTATTTTCGAATTCAGATAAAATTTCTAATGTTTCTCTAATATCTTTTGAATTTCTGCATTAAATTTTACCGTATTGTGTGGTACACCAGTAAATGTAGGGAAGTGCCTATGCACTCTGCTGTTTTTCAGAAGGCTACATATCAACTCAGTATATTTAGACTTGTTTTAATGTGAATCCTTACGACTGCGACAAACCTAGTGGACGGAATAAGAACGAAACGGTCGTCTAGAATGGAAATATGTTGAAACTCTTCCACAACATTCTTAATTATGATTAGTCAGAAATTTAATTACTAATAGTTAAGATGGGATATAAATAAAATATATTAAGAATGCAACTTGAAAAATTTGATTTTATTGTCACTGCAAAATTTACCATTAAGTAAATATTACACTTTCGCGATTTAATATTTACTTTTATTTTAAGAACTAAACCAATTTTTGGTTAAAATTTTTCGTTTCACTACTATTTCATTCAATAAACTCAGCGAAATTTCGTTTTATGAAGTTGTGGACATTCACTTCTGGTATTATAAATATTGTTTTAGCCGATTCGAAAAATTCGAAAATCATATCTCTTAATTTACTGATACAGACAATACGTAAACATATATTGATATTACATTCATAGCAATATTAAACGATTTATTAATGAATTTAAATTAATATATTATCATTTTTTTAATAGATAATAATTCTAATTTTTATGGTAATAATTATACATTAGTAAGATTCATAATTGGTATTTTTATTTTATTAACATATTTATNTTAAACTTTTATTTATATTTAAGAATTATTTACTTTTTTTTTTCAATTTCACCTGGAGTTTAAGTTCAATTTAAAATTATTGTTGTTCAATCTTATTTATTTTATGATTGTAAAAATATTACCAAATATCTCTATACAATTTATTTACCTTTTCATTATGTTTTAAAAAAGAGCTTGTATAAGGTCAAACATTGAAATTAATGGGATACCTTTGCGTAAGAAAAAAAAAATTAAATGCACTTATTTTACTTATTGAAGCCAAACCTAAACCTCAGAACACTCTCCAATAGAATAATGCTTGATAATAACATTTTTATCGAACAAAATAAATGTCAAATATTCTTTTCCTTTGGAATAAAACAAAATTTATTTTTGATTATTCCAAAGAAATTTTATTATCAGATAGAAGTATAAAATATAAGAACAAAGTAGTCCTTACCTGAAGTACATAGTGACCATCACTACTCCAGGAATCCAAAAGGAAACACTTGAAGATATGATTGCATAGTACGTATTCACAACGAAATTGCAAGCGTTCGGATTCTCTTTTCTGTAGGTCTGGTGAGCGTCCGTGGTGTACCATCCGAGGAATATGGGCGTGAAGGAGATGAGCGCCGGCAGAACCCAAACATTCGCGAGCATGAACGAGACCGTCCTGTGTGTCATCGTGATCGGGTACTGTAGCGGCCTCACGATGGCGTAGTACCTGTCCACGCTGATGCAGCACAAGTGGAGGATGGACGCCGTGGAGAAGTACACGTCCAGGGAGTTCCACACGTCGCACATGAAGGGCCCGAAGAGCCATCGGCCGTTGAGGAGCTCGACGCTGGCGTTGAAGGTCATAGCGCACAGCGCGACGAGGAGATCGGCGAACGCTAGAGACACGACATAGTAGTTCGTGATTATCCTAAGCTTGCGGTGGCGGACGACACTGATTATGACGAGGGCGTTGCCGAGTACAGCGGCTACGATGATGAGGCCCATCGCTAGAGCCTTCAGTATCAGTGGTACGACGGACAGGGGCTCTATCCTCTGTAAGTCGGCGCTGGCGTAGGAGACGTTTGGCGGACCGAGTGTCGTCGTCTCCATCGTTATGATCATTTCTCTGTCCGCCCGGCATGTGCGCCCTGACCGGAGGACCCGGGGAGACTGCCGCTCCGCGACCCCCCACCACCTCATCCCCTCCCCCCGCTAACTCCCCCCTCCTTCATTACGATCTACCCTTGTAATCAAATGGCAATGCGCTATTTTCGGCAATAGTTCCTACTTCTTTTTTACTTGGATAAATTATTCCGTTTTGAAGGGTTTATGTACTACATAAGTTAGTATATTTAAAAAAAAAAGTTTAGAATGAAATAGCTAATCAATAATTTATAAAATTTATATCTGCCTCTAAGCGCCCAGTAAAGCTTCTATTCCCATTAGAAATAACTAAATCTCTTTACTTTTCCTTTTTATGTATAATATCAATGTCACGAGTGCTTTATTTTATCAATAATTTATAAAGCCATTTAATTTTTTTTTCCATTAATTTATTGAAATAAATGAAAAAAGTCTTTAACTAAAATTCAACTGTTTAATCATATAAAACTTTTTAAATATAACTCATCAGAAAAGTGTTAATTATTGTGTGAACTCATGTAGGTAAAGTAAATTAAATAACACTGCACAACAAAAAAATATTTTTTGAATGTTTCCTAAAATAAATTAGTCTATTTCTACTAATTTTGGGGTGATAAAAACGAAAATAACATTGAAAAATTTTTATTAGCTCTGGTTTTTGAGATATACAGCACTTAATCTTAAAGAGTAGTTATACTATACGTGAAAAGTGAAAGTACAAAAAACAATATTGTTATGTTTCTTTTAGAATATTTTAAGTACAAAATTGATTAAAAAAAAACATTATTCTTAGTGTTTTGACAAATAAAAGAGGTTTGTACCACCAAATTTCAATTAAGTCAATCCGATGTATTGTAAGATCGCTGTCGTTTAGCTTGTCTTTTATAAAACACTTCTGGAGCATCCTGTACTGAGCTGTCTGTACTGAGATATTTTCACATCATGTTTTAGAAGATTCCACTGTTGTAGTCTTGACCCTAACAGCTCAGCCTTTTCCTTAGACAAGCCAAGATCTCTTATAAGGTCACTCAACTCTGCTTGACTAATTCTGTGCGGATCACTAGACCTATCGCTTACATCAAAATCAGGGTCATAGGATGTAGAAGGATGGGTTGCTTCTTGTAAACAGACTTCATCACTTTCCTCTAAAATTTCATAGTTTTGGGGTGGAGAAGGGACTGGCAAATTGTCTGAGTGTGGTACAGGCCGAAGAGCAGATGGGAGATTAGGGTATTTCACCGTTCCTCTTTTCTTCATAGATAAACCTTGCTTAATGGGAGGAGTTAAGCAGAAATAACAGTCGTCTGTATGATTGGTAGGCTCACGCCAAACCATAGGTACTGCAAAAGCCATTGCCCGCTTGTTATTTTTCAGCCACTCTCGCAATATGACGGAACAAGAATTACAACATATATGAGGAGCCCATGATTTATCTTGGTCCCCAACTTTTACACCAAAATAATGTTCATAGGCAGTCTTAATGATAGGTGACATTTTACGTTTCTGAGCCTTAAATGTTATTTCACCACATATATAGCAAAAGCTATCGACAGAATTCACACACTTTCGAGGCATTTCAGATCAGCACTTAAATTAATTTAAAAATCAACTTCACACGATAATTTCAATAGCAACCACGTGCGTACAATTGACAAACTCGCAAAGGTTATGTTTACTACTTATGAACAGCTGATGAGAGGGGTGTTATGTAAACAAACATGTGTACCAACTGTTGGTGATGAAATATTTCATTTGTTGAAAACTCAATATATATATAATAGAATGATACTATGTCTTGAAAACAAGAGCTAATATATAATTTGTATGGTCATTTTCGGTTTTAACACGTGGAAATACATTACAATCATCTAATTTCAACCCCGAAACAAAAACTTTGTTGTTCAGTGTAATTTAAAGCACTGAAGACATCATATATTCTATGTGAACTAAAAAGTACCTCAGGAAATGAGAGAATTTGCATCTGTTTTTTTCCTATTAATATATCTGCAGCTTTTGTATTCTTTGAGATTTGAATGCACCTTAATGTTCCATGCACCAGTCTTTTACTGACAACTTTTAATGTTCTTTTCATATTATGTTTTATTAATATTTTTTTTTGAATTATATAAGATTGTATCGTATTAAATTTGGTTCTTTAGCTCAATCTTGAGATCCAATAATTTCATCAACACGAAATGAAAATAATTAAAATTGGCTCTGGCAACCCAGAAAAAAGAAAAATATTTTATTTGTGTAAAGAAATATATGTATTTTTTAAAAATATTAATTTAGTTGTGGTGAATTATCCCACGTAAATTTTAAACAATTAATGAAAGGGAATAGAATAAAAAATTTATCTGTTCCAGCCAGGAATCGAACCTGGACCTCCTGCTTTCCGGGCCGGTATGCTACCACTTGTACCACCAGAACTAGTCGATGAACACCACAGAGTCTACACCACAACTAAATTAATATTTATAAATGAAAATAAGAAGTAAATAATAGAAAGTCGATAAATAGCTAGACAATGTCAGCTCCTTCGAGCATAGGGCGATGTATTCGTCTTTCTCGTGGGTTAGGCTCTTGCTAGTGTATTGAGAATCGGTTATCTGGTCCCGGTGGTGCAAGTGGTAGCATACCGGCCCGGAAAGCAGGAGATCCAGGTTCGAGTCCTGGCTGGGACAGATAGATTTTTATCAATTCCCTCGCAATAATTGTTCAATATGTATTTTTTTTATTTATCTTCGTCGAAATTCATGCAATCAATGCATTGGCAGTTTTAGCGTTCTTTTCAGACCTCGAGTTGATACAAACCCCTTTCCTGAAGGGAATAAAGAATACCTTCCTTATGTCGGAGCATCTACTGCTGATGAGGTACATCTGACCAGACAAAGATGGCAGTGCCACTTGGAGCGACCGGCTACTATAAGCTATAAACAACAAAGATTTGGCATTACTTGTGTAACGAAGTTAGTTCCTATTTATCTGGTGTCCCATACAACTTTTGTTTCTACTTTCATAAAAAATATCCTAAATGCGCATTCATTTTTAAATTTTACAAGCCATAAATGTCAGAAAATTAGATTTCCATCTATTATGTATTTCACAAAATTTTTCATGACCATGATGACGAGGATACAAATTTTCGAATAAATGTAAATCGCCTTTCCACTCGTCAGGTTTCTGCCCAAATTAATAAAATGAATTTGGTTCTTCTTTATAAAAATCTGGTGACCTTCTCAACTCATGGATAATAATATAATAATTTTTTAATGGTATTTCGAATAATTTAAGTTTATTGTATTTTTTGTAGCGCAAAGGAAGATATTGAGGTTTTAAATTTTGATCCTTCTTCAATTCCCTCTTCATCAACGATTATTATATGTAAATAACCAATTTTATTCATTCTTAATTAATAAATCGTAAACTAGGCGGTTTTTTTTGGATATTGTTTTGTTTTCGAGTAAAGCACAAAAATTTTTTGCATACTTCATTTAGGGTATTTTTAATAATTTTGATGGATTTAAAAAACTTGAAAGTTTAAAATAAAATGAAAAAAAATTAGAAACTGTCTTTAAAAAATAATTATTAACATAAAACTGATTTTTTATAATATAATGATTAACATTTACTATTTAATTTTTTTTTTTGTTAATGAAAAAAAAATCGTTTCGGTGAAGATAAATTCATCTTCAGTTCTTCTATTTTGACTTGTACTTTTTCATATATATATATATAACAAAAAAGTAATAAAATGACTGGATAAATACTAAATTGATATTTTCATGGTAGGAATTCATGGAATTCAGATTCTTTTAGTGAAACACTGGAACTATCTCAAATTGATTTCAAGTTGGGAAACTGACAATATTGAATTAATATTTTTGAGAATAGTGTGTATCTTTCAAAAAAGTAACCTACCAAGTAGGTAAAGAATTTTGTGTGTGTGTGTATATATTATATATATATGATAGAGAGAGAGAGAGACGCGACAGGAAGTGTGAGATTGAAGAAGGAAAATTATTGACGAGAAAGGGGTCTACAAATATTAGAAAACTTATGGTGAAGGCTAAATCGCTTTACTTCTTTTATGAGAGAAACTTTTAGTATCAGAAGTTGAAATGATTTCATGAAATGGCCTTCCACAGTACATGTGTGAACTCTCACTCTGTGAAAACTCATTTCAGCCAAGAGCAATAGCTTATATCGTCACTTTTTCAGTCCCCCCCCCCACCCCCTTTTTCTTTTTGTTTTCATTCAAGAACATTCGCATTATTAATTATAAAAATATTTTTCTGGAATACCTAAACTTAAAAGCAAAGACTCTTACACCAAAAAAACTTATAGAAACGAAAAACGGAACTGTCAAATATGTATTACAATTTATTCTTATTTTTTTTTTTTTTTTAATGACCATTATTATTTTAAAAGGATCAAAATTTGTAAAAATTGTTTGATTTTATTTTTATCAATTTTCTTTTTAATAATTGAAGCTAGTCATATTTGAATGGCGATACGACATCAAAAAAATTAAAAGATCACCGATCATTGATAAAAAATTAGGGTATAATAAAAAATATATGTCTTGAAAACAAGAGCTAATATATAATNGGTGAAATTGTATATATAATACATATATTTAAAACATAAAAAAATTATATATATGCATAAATATTGTTAATGTACGCGCTCAGTTGTCCGTACACTGAAAATATAATATAATATTAAAGTTAATTAGATACTTAATGTTTATTTTTTAATCCCTGGATTAGGCTGAAATATAATTAGGAGGGGAGGGCAAGTATGTTCGAAGACATGCAATGTAGTAAAATTGTTTATTTATTATTTTATTAATCGAAATACAAAAAAAAAAAATAATGGAATATCATAAATGTAATTTTGTAATATTTATACTTTGGTTTTCTACGAAAATTGAATTTTGAAAACTTATTTAAGAATGTAATTTCAAGTCTTAGTTTAGCCCTCCTATTTTGAAAATGTATAAATCTAATTTTTAACCATAATTTCTTTTAAGGGCTGCTGAATTATTTTATTTTTGTTGAGTTTAGATGGAAGAAAATATTTGAAGAAAACTATTTATAAACAAATGTATATGCATTTTTTTTAAATTGAAAAATTGTAGTAAAATAGTGAAATCTCAATGTCTTAAGATATATTTGTAATAATATTTCTATGAACAACACTTTTGAAGAGTATGTTTAAGAATGTAGCTAAGTTGATCGAACACTTTCTCCACTCTCCATTTCCTGGCAGTATAGAGTTAAAACTTAGTTTTCTAATCTTTCACGCTCATTTCCTCTCTAATTTCTGAGACAAAATTTCTAGTATCATATTAATAATGCTTATTTTAAATGTATCATGGAAAATCTATTTCCGTTGCAGTCTCCCGCGTAAAATATTTTGAATTTAATTCGTGGCCGTTATTAGAGACTAAATATTGCAAAGATAAAACAAAAATTTAGAAGTTAATGCATTTATTATTCTTTATAAATATCTCTCTCTTGCGATTAAAATTGTTGCACAATTTTTTTGCGTATTTATCACGTATTTAATAAAATGTAATGGCAAGTCGCACTAAACAGCGTTTATAATTTTTTTTTATCTTTAAGTAAAAATATAAGTAGGATTACTTCCTTCGTCTCGGTAGTGTAATGGTTTAGCATACCGGCCCGGATAGCAGGAGGTCCAGGTTCAATTCCTGACTGGGACAGATATATTTTTTATTCTATTCCTTCTCATTAATTGTATAAAATTTACGTGGGAAAATATACCACAACCAAATAAATATTTATGAAGAAAAGTTAAAAGAGTAAATGACGAGAGTCGAAAAATAGCTTGACAATGTCTGCTCCTTCGAGTTTAAGACGATATATTCGTCTTTCTCGTGGGTTAGGCTCTCGCTATTGCGGTGGGAATTTAATAAGTTATCTAGCTCGTCTGGGACAGATAGATTTTCTTCTTCTATTCCCTCTCTTTAATTGTTTAAAAAGTTGCTTATTCCTCGTCGATTTAAGGTTCTACGTGTGATCTTTACCACCAATCTAAGAAATTCATGTAAATATAAATAAAGCCTTTGAAACAAAGAAGAAACAATCTATCATATATCATCTTCTTACGATATATGGTATTTTCAGCCGTAATGAGCGTAATAATAGTACACTCCCCTTTAACATAGACCGAATGACCTTTCTTGAATATATCATATAATTAATATTTTTCCAGTACGCAATTTTCTCTCGCTATCTTTAAACCGACAAAAAAAAATCTCAAAAAATAATTACAGTTGATTGGTGCTGCCGATTTGACCAAACCACTACATACACTCATATAAAACCTAGAAGTTCAAACAATTAAATTACAGGGAACAGCTCTTAGAGATAGCTTAAGGTAAAGGTCTGAAAAACACGGACGCCCTTCAGTACCTAGTCTTGAACAGATAGCGCGACTGATGCATAAAATAGCCCTGAGGAAGAAGTACGACTGCGGAAAATATGTGAGCGTTCATACGCCAGTGTGCAATATTCTGCCGAAAATTCAACCAGACAAGAGTTGATTCTAAGTGACTTTCCTTCGCTGAATAAAGTTAGTCCATCTAAAACCGGCTAAAGAGCAATATGGAACGTTTTGATTACTCAGCTGTAATGGTCGGACTTACAGATGACCCAGCTGGAGTAACTGTGAAATTCTGATATCACCAGTTATTTAATAATAATAAGAGGAACTCGTGTCAAAACATAGGATGTAAGTTGAACTTCCCTTATTATATACTTCAGTACATGAGCAACAAAATACATAATTGGATAAAAAAAAAGTCCAGATTCAGGAAAAAAGAAGTAAGCTAAGGTTGTGAAATTCCTACTCCCCCCTCATTCGCCTTCCAACTCTCTTGTAAAAGCCAACACCTACCAACGCACTTGGCAACCAACCCTCTCTCTCACTCTCTCTATCTCTCTCTCCCTCTATACATACCCTCTCTCTCGTGCTTTCCCTTGCGTACCGTATTTCCACCGTAGTAGCCAATTTTCATTTTTTTTTTCTTTTCATCTCTTATTATCCAGAAGAAGTATTGCTCTATTCTCGCACGTATACGCCAGCAAGCTCCTGCGAACAAACACCACGCCTCCAAACCCTTCTAACACGGGGCGGGATACGCACACAGGGACATGAGCTATCTACTTCTATTCTCCCCCGAACCATTACCATCTGAGACCCTTGTTCCCACCATTTCAATGGGATCCTCCTCGAAACGGGAGGAAGGAGGTCATTAGGGCTTAGATAAAGGGCGGGTCCTCTACAGATTTCAGCCCTTCACTGACAAGTGGGACCTCCCTTCACAATATCCATGAGTACACTTCATCTTATCATTGGACTTTTCTTTGTATTCTATGTAATCATATGACATGATTATGTTTATTGAGGAAAAATTGTGCTTATAGACTGCTTAGTAAGCAAAGTATTCTTTGTAGAATGCTTAGTAAGTGTTTACATTGATTAACAGCTTCATTTAAATCCCGTGAAACAGGAGCTGAGTACTGTCCATGTCTCTTATGGTTATAATTTAGAGTAAATGATGAAATTTCCATTACAAGCTGGATTTATCTTTGAGCATAAAAAATATGAAAACTATTCTAGCCTCTAGAATGGCCGGAAAAGATAAATAAATTTCTGGAATAACAACAATGATAATACGATTATAAATATTTGGTCTTTCACTAAATCTCCACTTTTCCTCATTAGATTTGAATAAAACGGATTTCAATCAAGAGTTTGCGATGATGAAGTTTCAATAAACAGGAGCATACATTCACTTCAAGAGAACTCTTATAATAACTAATATAAATATACAAAACAAAAAAATAGGTACTTCTAAAAAAGATTGGAGAAATAATTAAATTAATTATTTTTTNAATCGGACAAGTGCCAAAATCCCTTCAAACAAAGACATTTTTGTTTTAGATCACAAAGACTAATAAATAAATAAATTAAATAAATAATTAAACATAAATAACGTTCCCTCGAGGCTGAAGTTATTAATCCATTACCATATGATCGGAGAAAGTAAAAGAAAAAACAAAACTTATAATCAGGTGAGCTTATAATCAGATTGGGAAATAAAATGCAATATGAAGTACACATTTCACGAATACACCAACTCACACTTTTATTCATGAACTAATCCGATTATTCTACATGCATTTCCCAAGAGCATAAAATTTATTCAATCATTAATAAGCAAATTTCACAATTAGGAAGATTCAGTTTGGATGGATAGAAGATGCAAAAAAAGGAGGAATTTGTAAATGGAAAATGAAGGAGCACGTCGAACATTTGAGAGAAGGGAGTTCCAAAGGCTAAGGTAAGGAGTTCATAAATGTAAGAAGGAGAATGTGTGGAGGCAGTATTATAAAGGAAGTAACCAAGGAAGTAAAGTCTGCGGTAGGGAGTTCCAAAGGCTAGCTGCCCAAGCTAGGAAAGAGCGGCGAAAGGAAGGAGTTCTATAAGAGGGAGTGTAGAGATCAGAGGTACGGGATCTAGTGTGGCGTGAACGGACTGAAGAGGTGAAGGTAAGGAGTTCATAAATGTAAAAAGGAGAACCAGGAGAGGTTCTGGTCAAAGGTTACACCGAGGTTTCTAACTGAGGAAGAAAGGGAGTATTATTAATTGCAAAATTAGGTAGGATAGGAAGGGAGCTTAATTGGGGAACGGAACCTAATACAATTGCCTTTGACTTTGCCGCATTCAAACATAATGTTTCGAACAGCCCAGCTATTGATTTTGTCAAGCTGGCTTTGGATCAAATTTACAGCCACGCTCAGTTTCGAAGGGGGAAATGAATGGTCAAGTCGGAAATCTTTGGTATAAATATGGTAAGAACAATACTGGATAGCAGCTGGAAGGTCATTAATGAAGGAACAATAAAGGGTAGATGACCGATTAGAGCTCTGAGGGATTCCTGTAGGAATGAAAGGAAATATGACATAGGATTTTCTAGAGAGGAGACAACTTGGGTGCGTTGGGACATGAAAGATTGAACCCAAAGGAGAGTACTGTTGGAGAAGAATAGCTTTTCAAGTTTGGATAGGAGTATGTAATGATCGAGAGTATCAAATGCTTTTGAGAAGTCCAATTAGATGAGGATTGTGACTTTTTGCTCTTCCATAGCACGTTAAATATCAATAGTGATCTTCACTTAAGCAGACTGAGTGTAAAATCCGGAATGATCAAGGGGACATGACATTCCTTTTCGCCTTCTTGATTGGCCTGAAGATTTCTTACAATGCAAACCGAAACGTGGAGGTTGAGATAATTTAAAAAATACACATTTTCTTAAGTTGTATTTTCCGTATCTATCTTGACCGAAACCCTAAAAAAAAAAAAAAAATCTACTCATAATCTCTACGGTCAAAAAACTCTCCATTTGAAAGTTTTTTTGAGTCTGCATGAGTTGAAGAACTCCTGATCTGCAAACCTCATTTATTGATAGATTGGTTCATAAGAGCTCGATAAACTTTTTACAATATTATTGGTGGATTTATCATAATATTATATACATAGCTCTTTAGTTTTAGTCTGTAGTTTTCTAATGTACAACTAAGTATAAAAATAAGTTTTCATCTAAGTTTAAGGAACTAACACACATTGGCTATAGAAACTTTTACGTGTGAGTCTCCTGTGCTAAATAGCGTTTTTATTAGGGTTTTAAGTAGCATTAGATTATCTGGATTGAATTTTTAAAGGTTTAAGGAACCCGATATTTTTTTTTTAAATAAACGAAATAAAAACAAATCCTTACAAAAGTAAGTACTAAGTACAAATAGGACAAAAAAATCTTTCTAATTCATAAAATTGTTAACTATTCTTATTTTATAAAATGAGAAAGTTAATTTTATCCTAAAACTCTTATTAAAATAAAATGAATTTAACACTTTTAAATTGGAAATTCAACGCGTTTAACTCTCATTTATGCCCAACGCTTTCAGGTTATAAATCCCATTCTGGCATAACCAGGTAGCACTAACTATTTCAGATGAATAAGCCTCAAGAATAGGTTCTTCCTAAAATAAATATATAGAATGAGTTGGTATTTTATAAACTTTATTTCTAATATTTCGTTATCTGCCTGTAATGAAAGAAACTTTTTATAACCTTTATTTACATATTATATTTTGTTAAAAATAAATAAAAATAGAAAAAAAAAGTAAAATGGTTTTAAATAGATAAATAGCCTATAATTACATATGTCTAATATGTAACTTAAAATAAAAGAAACTCACTATATGAAATAACTTCGAAATGGAGAATATTTGGGCGGTAACCAGTTATTCTAGTTCAGCAATTTCCCAAGAGATAGCAACACATTCCGCGTTTTCTCAAAGTTCATTATCATAGTGCACCCTTCACTATTTGTTTTCCTAATACTAATGAAGTTGTTGAAATATTAAGTGTAACTTAGGCAATCATTACAGTCAAAATTAATGTGTAAAAGAGATGGGTGGAAGAATACTTAAATATTTTCCTACAGAATATGGAACATTAATTGTATACTCTGTAATCACATAAGAAAAATAGAAAAATATTATATATAT
>KZ808316.1:153269-169987 GCA_000696205.2 Oncopeltus fasciatus
ATATATTCTACATTTGTAGAACTATTTAAAATAACTACTCCTACAAAGTTATTACAAAATAACTATAAAAATACTTGTGTTCAGTTCGATTATTTCTGATTCAATATTTTTTAGACTTAAATTTAAAATTAGAAATAGCATAGTGGAGTAATCCTTTATCTCATATAATACCAATATGTACCAGCGTCATTCCAAATGATATTGTACAAAATAGTATTTATTGATGTAGTTTAAATAAATTAAACTGTTAGTGGTTTAAGATTCTGCTAGTTTGCATTCTTTATTACAATCAAAATTAATATTGAATAATATTTTACCAGTATTTAGAATTTACTCTATATTTTTTTAAAACATTAAATTAATTCGGGACATAACAAAAAAAAATGCATATAAAATATGTACCTCCACTTTGCTGGGTACAATTATGTGTTGCAACTATTTGAGCACAATTTAGTAGGAAAACTTTATTTAAAATACAATTGTATATTGTATCATACATTGTATATTAAATAAACTATTCATACTAATTTGTGCCAAAATATATTGGAAATACAATATAAAATGTTCCAACTATTTAAGCACAAATTAATAGAAATATTTTATTCAACAGACAATTTAGTTCAGATATAGATATGCATATAACTACTCCAGAACGAGTAACTAAGGAATCAGTGGCCAATTGAATGCCCTATATGAGGTTTGCTATGGGATTATGGATGGAGTTGCTATCTGTTGGCAAACCAGTTAACTACTGAGAATGTTTCCCGCGCAAACCTCCCCTCCTCGTTCATTTGAAGAGATAATAGGGTGAAATATGCGAAAAGAGGATATTTGTTTCCGTCTTTTCTTTGTTTGTTAGGTAGCCAAAACTTTTTTTTTTTACTACATTAAACAACACGTGTTTGTGTGTAAACGCACATATAGACAAACTGTGAGTAAGGCAGTTAAACCAAAGGATTTTTAAGCAACACTTGATTCATTCCGGGAACTTCATATATATTTTCAAAATAAATAATTACTTTTCAATTATTTTCAGTAATTTAACCAGACAAACGTTCCTATGACACAGTACTGCATTTGTACTACATTGTTTAATTTCGATCAACCATTTTCTCCCAAAAAATATTTTCGTGAGAAACCGATGGTAAGTTACGTCTGTGTAACTAACACAACAAATACTGGATTATAGACTCTGGAACCCCTGAGTTTTACCTATTAATCTAAAATAAATATAATGCAAAATATGAGTTTGTATCATATTTCTATTAAAAATGGAAGAGAGTAATACTAATTTTCTTTCCATGTGATAATTTTTATTAATAATACTATTAGGGTATTAAGGTCATTTAAATAACATATTTTCACGGGTTCAGTAAATTTGATCTGAAACACTTGTCGGTATAACCTTTAACTACAGGTCCCTTACTTATGTTACTATATTTATTCGCCCTTATTTTAAATAAAATGAAAAAAAAAATCAATAGAAATACAGTGACACATGTTTAATCAACCGTTAGCCAAACTTTAATCCTTTCTCTCTTAATATATATATATNGGTGGCTTGTAGAATGTATTTGATGTCAATATGGAGGACATGGTATGTGTGTTAGTTTTCTAAGTGGGAAAAAGATTTGTGTTACTATTTCACAAATACTCCATTTTTTTTTTTTTTTTTTTTAAGGTTTAGAAATTCTATTTTTGCCTTATAAGTTAATATTTGTTTTAATATATAATTAAATGTCAAACATTTGTCATTTACATGCTTCTTCTTCTCCTTCGATGGTTCTACAACACGGGTCTTGGCCTCCTCTGAGAGCTTCCGCCTACTAAAGATAATCTATTTTTGGGGAAATGATTTTGACAAGTGACAAAGGTCTTGAACCCATAAATGTAATAAACAATGGGCTAACTTGATAATAAATGTCGAAGAAATATATAATCACCTATAGAATACAAGACTAAATTATATTTTTGTTAAAGAATTCTTTACTTAATACTTAACTGGAGAAATTAGTCAGTGTTTTTGCCGAAACTCTGACTAATTTCTCCAGCATAATACTTAGCATTATCTTTTAGATTTTATTATTATTAAAAATTCAGTTTTAATATGTAAAACTAAGTTTCATTGTATTTTTATGTACATTGATGGTTTTATATTAATGGAAAAGCTTGTAACACAAGACAATATATTTAAAATGTAATAAATATTATATATTACTATATATAATATTTGATACATTTAAAATATATTGTCTTCTGTTACAAGCTTTTTCATTAATATAAAACCATCCATGTACATAAAAACTCAATGAAACTTAGTTTTACATATTAATACTGACTGTTAAAACTTACTAAGATCACTTATTAGTAACCCCTCATATAGGTCATGAGTACAGCCTATTGATTTACTAATATTTGAGACATTACTTATTTTGTAAATATATATATATACTTACATTGTTCGTAAATGACAAAAGCTCTTATGTCTCTATTGATTTTGGTGTGATTTTGGGAACGCATACCAATACATTAGATTAAATTCTTTTATTGAAAAAAAAAATGAGTTAACTTGTTATTACGAACGAAAACATATCTACATTAATTTGCAGTGAGGGGACAATCAACCCATCAGTACTGTAGCCTACCAAGACCTACTGTATAACTGCTTTAATGTAGTATTTACTAATAAGGCGACATTGTTAAGTTCAGTAGATAGCATACTCCATGTTACATATTCATATATACATATATATATCACTCCTCAACTCATGCTTTACTAAGCAATTTCTGAGACTGAATATAGGTAAAACTTCCTCGCTTACTTTGGTACACACCTAATTAGCAAGTACAATGTGATATGGATCCCTTCCAAGGACAATCATCACATTCGAATTAACTCCCAAACGGATTAGTTTCATGGAGCTTCGCTCACATACAAATCCACTACATGTCTAAGTTCGTGGAGGTAACGCAAGAGCAGTAATTTCCTTTGTGGTGGTAGTCTTGTGGAATTTAACAGTACGTAATGAGTGATTAATGTGTGGAAAATGGCGAGCAAGCGTTCGGGACTATATCAGTCACTGATCATAAACAATACTTTTAACAAGCGAATAAGTTTATTAGTTCTGTTAAACAGTATATAGTTGTATTACTTTGTGTACAATAAATATAAATATATTTAACATTCATGTCTTCATCTAAAGTACCGTCGAACTGAAATTTGTATTATAATCCTGGATAAAGGGTATTTGAAATAATTTAAAGTATTGTCAATGGTAATACAGACGTTGTCTTATTAAATAGATGTTATATTTCATCTATATTTTTTAATGTTCTAACTTAATATAACTTTTAAACATTTTTGGTTTTTTTTTTCTCAAATGATGTTAATATGTGATTCATAATGACAACTTGCTAATGTCATTTACTTTATACTAAAATAGATGTTTGCGAATATATTCCTCGAGGATAGGAGCATATTTCCCATGAATATCATACGAAAAATCTGTTTATCTTCGTTTATCGTATGACTCCCAGGTAATCTGTCTCTATATGAATTTAAATGTCGTGTTATCTTTTTACCATTGACTTGGTTCCTTCCTTTATTATTTCATCTCTAAACATTCTTCTCTTTAGATTCATGGACTCCTTTTTACTCATTCCTCTTCGGTTCGCTCCCGCTTGACTAGTTCCCGATCCTCTTATTTCCACTACCCCTTATTGAACAGAGGCTCTTTGCCTCTCTCTACTCGTCCACGTTTCGGACTTTTGAAATTGCCTATCGTCTAATAATCGCTGTGTTGTATCTCTCTCCATATTTATTACACACTCCTCCTTCAGGACCTACTGTTCACCCAGACTGAATCTTTGCGCTAATGATATATCCAGATACATCTGTGGGTCTGCAATGTAGTCTTGAATGAATATGTGAAATTTTTGTAAGAGTCAAGTGTTTTGGTGTGAATTTGTGTTTGCAAACGTGTGTAAGAGAGGGAGTGATCATGGCTTAATCCGATTTGTTTTTGGCTTTTTTGATTGAATATACATATGTTATTTGCAGCCAAAAATAAATACATTTTTTTAATGAAGAGGATTCTGCTTTTCCCAGAATAAATTTTTTTTTCTTCTTTAAACAGTCCTACCGGCTCGTGTCATCATTATATATTTTAGAGCACCTTAGCAAACAATGTTCGTTTTTAGTTTTGTTGTAGAGTAAACCGCTTATCTGGGGAACAAATAAAGCGTAAAAAAGAGATTTTTTTTTATGTAAGCTAAGACCAGTTTAAAAAAAAATACTGTAAATGATACCACTTTAACTTGTTTTTCAAAAGGAGAGTTTTTTTGACGGTAGACATTATTCTTAGATGATCTTAGTTGGAATTCGGTCAAGGTAGATCCTAAAACCACAAATTTAAAAAATGTATTTTTTAATAAAGGATTATATGCCGACGTTACGACTTACATTGTAAGCCATCTTCAGAGCTGTAGAAATACAATGTCATGAGAATACAATAATAATTGACAATAATATAATAGAGAATTGCAATTATATAATGTGATATCAAGAGTATGAATGTAGAAAGCTATGTAAGAGAATTTAAAAAGAATTTTGAAAATCAATTTGAAAAAAAAAAGTTTAACTTTTTGTTAAAAAAAAGAGTTTAACTTGTTTTCTGAGGTATTAAATATTTTTTTTATACATANAGTTAATTTCACCACAGTCATTTGAAGGTTTTTCTCTGAGGCAACGAGTCTTACATATCTACCATGTTTGGTCTTTTAACATAATTGGTCACATTCCAATGTTTTATTACTTATAATACAATGAAAAATTTAATAACATATTCAACTGCTGTAAAGTTGAAAATTAATTTTGTAAGATAAAAACGATGACTATATAACAGAATTTTAAAGAAAAGAAGAAATTACAGTACATTTGACAATTTGGCTCAAACTTCAGGACATTAGTGTAACCATTCAGAAGTTAAATTAATTTATTTAGAGGAAAATACCCGTGGTGGATAGGTCTAACCTTGAAAATATTTATTGTTACTTTAGTATATTCTAATCATACTTACATTTATTTAGGTATTGCTTAGGGGCTTGCGCAACCCTAATAATAAATTTAAATATCACAAATATCAGTTCAATACATTACGATTTACAACTTTAATAGTTTTACAACAGAAGCCTGCTCCAAATAAAATAATATATCAAGAATTAATTTTTTTTATTTTATTTTCCTTACATTCCCCACCTACCTAACATAATACATCCCTAGAATGGCACACAGGCATTGTTGATAACAATAACTGTCTGCCGGTAACATAGAGTGTAGGGCGATTACATCCATTATAAGTCACACTCTACTCGCAATATAATTTGTTGTTTTAATATTGTACCCCTGAATCAATAATACACAATTGAAAATCTACCTGGTCAAAATCTACGCAAAACCCACCCCGTCCAACTAACTCCAACCTCTTCCTTTATTTCACTATAATAATATCCCTCTGATATGTATCATATCGTCTTTGGTTGCTGCTTTTTTATTTACGGATATCCCCACCAATATCCCCACTAATAAGGGCCTTCCCAGAATGTTCCTTCAAGAACGAGTCGATCCCGGTCAGCTTACCCACAGCCCCGTCCTCTCAGTCGATCCCGGTCAGCGTACCCTGAGCCCCGTCCTCTTAGTCGATACCGGTTAGCGTACCCTGAGCCCCGTCCTCTCAGTCGTTCCCGGTCAGCGTACCCCCCGTCCTCTTAGTCGATCTCGGTCAGCGTACCCTGAGCCCCGTCCTCTCAGTCGTTCCCGGTCAGCGTACCCTGAGCCCCGTCCTCTCAGTCGATCCCGGTCAGCGTACCCTGAGCCCCGTCCTCTCAGTCGATCCCGGTCAGCGTACCCAAAGCCCAGTCCTCTCAGTCGTGACTGGTCTTTTCGCTTGTCTTACTTCAGATTTTCCTTTATGGACGACGACTAGCACCCATTATTACTGAGATACCTTTAAATGACACTTCCTTCATGCACTGCTTTTCCGCACCATGAAATTATGGGTGGAAAGAATCACGAGCATATGCCCATTTCGCATTCTTCCACACACTACCACATTGCGCTATAATCCTCTTTCTGAATGATTTTCCCCTTCCTCTCATTGCCAAGCCTAATATCCAAAGCCCTTCACAAATTCTTCTTCCCACCCATTCATCCATTTACCATTCTTACACTTTTTTAATCACCCTCTTATATTTTTGTCCTCACTAATAAAATATAAATAATGACCAAAATACATAAAACCTAGTAGCCTAATGAAAAACTACATCACATTTATACTTTCCTCTATGACCACATAACCATTTCCAATTTTTCTAACGTAGTTTATAAAGCTTCACTAATTCTTCGGATTCTGAACGTACCAAATTACCATCTCTGGTTTTACTAGCGGATCCAAAGTTGCTAAGAAGCTCGACTAAGAAGTCGAGGAACAAGTTGAATTAAGGTCTTATTGAATTTTTAGAATACACCTTATATTTTCTCGAGAGGAATGAAGAATTCGATTGAACTATCAACAGCTAAAGACAAATGTGCTTGAGTGTCCTTTAGGCACCACTTCTATTTTATATGTGCTCTTGGCTAGACCTCAGAGATCTTTATGTAACTTAAACACACACATATAAACACATTCTTAAAAGTGATCGATCAGCTTACGAAGAAACGGGGTGATGAGCCCTCCTTTAAAACACCTGGTATAATAAATTGGTTATTACATTTCCCGATGAGTTGTCACCTGTAGACTGACAAACGCATTAATCCGTGCGCCATCATCCCTTTTCGTATTAAATGCTAAGCCAGTTCTCATGCAGAATAGAAGTCAGCAACATTGTACATTGGTACACTATGTGGCATAATTATCGAATTCTCGAAGGAAAACTTGCACTAATAATTAAAAAAAAAAAAAGATGGCATGAACCAGGACAACAACCAAGGACATTATTCAGCCTAGCCACCCCCATGATGTATATATATATATATATATATATATATATATATATGTAGCAGAGTATTCTATTTGTATGTTTTGTACGGTGTATGCAAAAATAAAATGATAAGAAACATTTTAGCAGAGTTACTGTTGGAAGGAAAAGATTATCTAACAAAAGTTTTTCAGTGATTTACTAAAATTATTTTATCTTAAACTCAATTTGTGAGTAGTAAGTGGTTGACACTTTAGCCTTATAGGAAAATTATTTACTGATTTTAATCTTAAATTGTTAAAAATGTCAAGTTTTAAAAATTAAGTGTCTAATAAAAAGGAAGAAGTAAAAAGCTTAAATTTGTATTTTGGTTATTATAAGTTCCAGCTAAAAGCCAATGTAAAAGGAAGTTGATAAACTCCTTTCTGCTACTGCTAACCTGCCAGCGTGATTAATCCTCTCTCGTAAGTTGGTCCGCACGAAGTAATTTCCGATATAGCTTGCGTATTATCTCAGTTTAGTCACTGCTCCGAAATTGCAGCCGTGGAGCTTTGGTAGCGAGGCAGCTCGACCCATCAGTGTAATTGTGGAACAAACCCCAGGCAAAAACAACTTTGAGATATCGCTTCGGGAAGCTAATTGGGTTATGGACTCCTTCAACGTAGTCGTAAAATGGACCAGGACTATGTGTTTCAGTCAACTACCTCTCTGACATGCATGTCGCCTTTTCTAATACCAAACAACAAAATAGAGTGAGTTATTAATTTTTTTTTTACGTTTGCAAGAAGCACAAACTATACCTGCTTTACATTCCATAAGATTTTGGAAACGAAAAATAAGGTAGGTCTATAATAGAATGTTTTTCACACATGAAACATTGTACAAATGCAGGTTAGGTTTTTTTTTATAAATAAAAATTGGTAAAGATGTTCTTAAACTACATCAGAAACAGTTCTGTAAAATTATTTTGTTCTAAATTTCATATTTTTTATAAATTTCAATAATTTAAATTCAATCGTTAAATAAATTTCATTGTTAAAACAAAATTCAATGAACTAGGATAAATTTCTTGGAATTTAATTATTCTATTCTTTTGATAATATATTTTTTTTATATTCTGAATATACATTACATTATTTTTTATAGTACACATTACATTATTATGAAAAAGAATTAATTAAAACAAAACAGCTTGAAGAGTTTTTTTTATGACCATGATTACATTTTTATTACATTTTTTTTAATTTAAAAAATCACATCGTTCTAAGATTTTAAAGTGACAAACATTACCTATAGTTTTATTCATCAAATGAATTTGTTACTTCTTGAACATAATATTCGTAATTCCCTTTGTTGAATTAAGTAGTATATAACATTCATTTGTAAAGCTAATATTATGTATTTCAGCCACTTATTTTTGTACATTTAACAAATAGTTCGTTATATTTTTTTTTTAATTAAAAAAAATTTTTTTGGCTACATATTTTTGTGTAGGTATTTTTTAAGTGGAATCCTTTTATCATTGGCTCTTTTAAGAAACAATGATGTGATCCTTTGCGTAACAAAATCCAACATTTAAATGTAAAACTCGATGAGATTTTGCGTGATCAAATATAAAAACTTTTATCACTTCAATCATGTCTCTACTTTAGTTTAAAAACATGAAAAATTTAAACATTAGTGAGTGATTAAAAAAAACAAAACAGGTCATATAGTCCCAGAGGGGAAACACATGTTTAGGATGTATTTATTTTCGACCTACGACAAACTAGAGAAGGCGCTGGTCAGTACACCATACATTCACTGGGTCATTACAAATAGAAGTACAGAAAGAAAAAAATACATCATAATAGCTAGACCACCGAGTCCAATGTGAGGTCGATACTGATTATTACACATATGATAAAATAAAATACATTTATTACCTAAAAATGAAGAGTTATTTGAGATTCCATTGTTCCTGTGAATAAAATAATTCTGTAAACAGTAGTTAAACAGTGCCATCTAAGTGATTATTTCCTGTATATCAAAGGTACTTATTTGTTTTTGAATGATTTTCATTGAGAGATTTCCTTCAACGTCATAAAACTGTGGATATATCAGGCTTCAGTAAAACTGTTTTGGCCTATCAAAAAGTGGGCTAATGTGGCTTGTTTCACTTCTTACAGGATACTTATCACTAGAATACCGCCTAAGAAATATGGAATAAAGGACTCCTAAATATCGGCACCGAGAAAATATGCGCTGAAGATGAGGAGGAGACAGACAGAAGAACACATCTGGTGTCACCCTAAACACTAATAGAACTTTTTCAGAGACTAAAATCCCTTTAGGGTGAATGGTTATTTTGGATTTTTCTGTGGCTGTTGGTCTCAAATTTACATAAGAATTATTAGATTTGAGAAAAGTGTTGTAAATAAAACTGTTCAGTTCAATGCCAAATTTAAAGGTGATTTTATTTTAAATGAAAATATGCTTTTAAATCAACAAATTAAATTAATAAATACATTTTGACTACTTACCAGCATAAATCATTTACTCTCTCTTCAAAAAGGTGTTGGTCTTTGTGTGGTTGCAAATAAATAATAGTTCTTGTTAATATTTCGTTCTTCCTCTTCATATCTACCAATCTCCCTTTATTTACCGCCCTTCCGGGTGCGTAAAGATTCTTGTACCATGAACTCTGTTCTTGTCTCGCTGGAAGAGCAACTCGTCTCTAGAAACGGGAGGAGCGTATTCGAACCATTGGATGCCTTTGACTGGAGAAGGCATGTATTCTCAGGAGCGATATCAACTAAAATGTAGCGCTAATCCAATAATCGTTGCTGGAGTAGAGTTCATCATCCCATCTCCTGTCAGGTGGTATGATCCATTACTCCCCATGTTCCCATGAGGAAACGGCATGGATTTAATTCTTCTGGATCAATTAAACAGTCAGGAAAAGGAAGAAAACAGTCAGCTGCCTGCTTTTTATCAAGTCCTTTCCATATCCGCCAAAATGGTGAACAAGATATGGATACTATTCTGAAAAATTGGGGGCGCCAGGCTAGCTCAGGGGAATCCTGACGCCGCGGGTTCATTTTCCGCCAAGGTCAATCTTTTATTTGTAATAAAGAAGCTTGTCCTGAGCCATGGGTGTTTAAAATGGGGTGGCAACCTATAGATAGCCCCTTCCTCCATGACCCTAAGTGGTTGAATGGAAGGCTAACACTCGAATAAAAAAAAAAAAAATATTCTGAAAAATTGCCTTGAAAAATGCACGTCTGGGCAATCTTTTGGGCAAGTTCATCCGTATAATGCATCTATGTCTTCAGAAGTTCAGAAATGTTTCTCTCGGCTCACTTGAAGCTCGTGGAAATGTCGTATCAGAGTTCCTTTAGAGTCTCTCTTCTCTGTGTAATCTTATTTCTCTCCAAAATATTATTTTCCATCATTAAATCATCTATTAACTCTAAATACACAGCTCGTGTGTTTAGACAAGTAAACAGTGCGCAATAACGTTTTTCTTGAGCCTTATCCACATCAGACCAAAATAGTCGTCATTGATATTGGTTAGTTCAACTGAGCTCTGAGAAGATGCACCATAGCTACTACAAAGGGAGTGCTCGAAGCAGGACAGCGGATCTAAGTAGAACGAACAGATCTTTTAAAGATCAGGATCGTCTGAGTTCGTTGGCAATACGTCTTGTGCCTAGTGACAGGCTTGTCAGTGGTATGGATAGGCATACATATTTTGGACTATATCACTAATATAATATTTGAATTGAGTTCTAGTGATGAATCAGGCAAGAATTCAAAACAACCTTTGATTGAAATTAATCCCTCAAATTATAAAAAGGACTTAATTAAAAAATTATGATTGCTTACGGTAACCATTTGGTCCATGTCAGCAATATTATTTCTTAATTAAAATGGGTTTTATGGCTTTTAAGCCATTACATATTTTCGGCTTCAACTAATTTAGGCTTACTTCCAATCTGAGGATTAGGAAATATTACAACGTTACTCATGTTTTCCAAAGAAGAGAACAGTTTGCGAATCACTCCACAGAAATGTATTTTAGGGGGGATTCATATCGCTTCCCTAATGACCGAGGTTAACCTGGTTCCTAGCAATGCAGCGTGAAGCAGAAGCATTGGAAGAGATCAATTTAAAGCAATCTATAAACCAAAAGATGGATTTTCCAAAGAAGGTTACATGATGACGATTAAGTGCTCATTAGTCACATTTAAACCTTGTTTTTTCCCCATTATAATACTAATAAAAAAATTATTAACTACAATTAAATATCTCATGGTAAAATTTTAAGTTTTACAACCTATATAGTTTTTTTTTTTAAATATATATTCAACTAAAAAAAACAAAAAAGAAAACCATTGTTTTGTTATCAATCCCTTCCTTATTTGTAATTTACTGACTATGTCCCCAGTAGGTCACGGGACCCATCTTCATATGTGTCGCCGGGGAGGGTTGCAGAGGTTGGAGTTGGAAGACATGGTCTGTGCTAGTGGATTACGATGTTATGGCATGGAAGTATAATGAAGGTGTAACAGGATGATAATAATGAAAGATAATGGGGTGGTTAAGCTTTGCAAAGCTTAGTTAATTTTTTTAAAAATATTGTTGTCTTTACTCATCAAAGATTAAAGCAAAAGTAACAATATTAACAAAAATTTCTTTAGAATTATCTAACTCACTTTATGACTTACGGTAACACACGAAAACTGACTTCTGTCATATTCATTTTAGGTCAACTTAACAAAATATAATAATAGAAGATATTTATAGCTAAAGAATACCCATATGACTCAAAATTAATCAAACTAGCCTAACTACAAAATATTGAGAAATCATTTGCAAAATTTTATTCTTGTTCACTAGTTAAAATTAAATTTGCTTGCTCACTGATTTTTTTTTTAGAATAAACAAATGAAAAGTGATTTTATAGAGAAATACCTGCGAACCCACGAAAATACACTTCATGTGGCCTTTGAGGTTAAAAAGAAATTTATATTTTTTAGGCTTTGCGTTTCTTACGTTTTTAATATGGTGAAGACCATATGCCTGGAAATGTAGACCTTCATGATTAGATTTGGCGGTCAAATTAGTTAATACAGAATAAAAAATCTAACTTATCAGACTTGTCCCGGTAGCATAACTGGTAAATGCACCGGCCCGGATAGCAGGAAATCAAGGTTCGAGTCCTGGCTGGGATATTTAGATTTTTTTCAGTTCTCTTGCAGTAAAAATTAGTAAAATTTACGTGATATTAAATACCACAAGAAAAAATTTATAAAATTAATATATATCGTTTCACATTAAATACCTTTTCATTTGCATAACAACAATTAGGTAATTTTTTAAGTACCAAAATTAGACTAATGAATGATCATTGATATATTTAACTATACAGATACCATGCAATCATGCACTTGCTTTACCAAGGGTAAATAATTCATATTATGGGAAAAGAGGGAAGTCATGAAATATATTTTATTAAATATATTATATATTTAGACATTTTCCATTGAAGGCTTTGATTAATTTGAAGGATGTTAGGCTGGCCAATTTGGGTGTGTATTTTGCTCCTGGCTATCGACTTATTGCGTTCAAAGGCAGCGGTTAAATATTTCCATCAAGCTGACGAATCGGCAGCCCCTAAACTACAAACACTTCATTTTATTTCATCCCCCTCCACGCACATTCACAAATAAACCCCCAAACACCCACTGCTGTGTATAAATATATAATTGTAAAGCAAAATTGTGTAATTAGTAGGAGAAATTACAGGATTACCTAAATCTTAATTGAACATTTTCTTTCGCAAGCAAAATAAACAAAAATTATTTAAATGGAAATTCAATGTGTAAAGTATTCATTTAAAAGCGTTATCGAAAGTATAACGTTAGAGATTATATAACATACACAACTATTTCAATGTTACACTTCTTCAATTCCTATATCCTAAATATTTCTCAAATAAATGAATAAATTTAGCTCCACATATATGAGCAGTATAAAAAATCAGATTAGTTGTTGTGCCCTTAATAAATATGAATTTCTCTCAAACACTAAAAAACATTAAAAATTAACTTTAATTTGGCATTATTGGTATTTAATTAGATAAAACCTTTTATTGAAATTACAATACTATTTTTATTTAATATGATTACAATGTTAAAACTTTATGCATAACTTGAAAAATTATCATCAGTTTAAAAATTTTAATATTATACGAAGAATAAAAGGAAACGAAATTATTATTTATTAAAAATTTTTCTTTTTTTTCCAATAATTATACAAAACTTGCCGATATATGAAATTACAGTTGTAAAAAAAAATGCAATAGAACACTACCAGTTATTTTAATTAATACTTTAATATCTTTAATATATTCTGTAATATTGAGTAAATTATCACCTATTAACAACACAAAATTTATATTTACATACATTTGTAATTTATACCTGAGAAAATATTATAGTAAAAAGAATCGCCCTTAAATTTCGTTACTTTCACATTATAACACTAATAAATAATACATTGCTCAAATAATGCAAACAATATGATTGTTAATTGTGAAGAAGAAATATTATGAACCTTTGCACCAGTAATTTATGCTGGCGATAACCATGAATAATGTCAAATGATTCGTTTCTCCAAAAGGGTAGAGATTGAAAGGTCAAAGGCACCTTATTTAAGAAGCAAATGAATGAGGGCCTGCGATAAATGAGAGAACTTTAATGGCTAGATTAAGGATTCAGTGATAAAATGGTTTTAGCATGCTCTCAGACAATGAATCAAAAAATCAATGCGATTGGCTATGTCCGAGAGAGAACAAGCATTCGTTTCAGTAACTATAAGGACTCTAGCGAATTTCTCACAGGAGAATCAAGCTATTTACGATGGAACGCGACTTCTAAGAAATTTCGCCGAATTTTCATCGATCATATACTAGAGATGCTAAAAATATGAACCGTTTAAACTGACACACACACTATATGCGCACGTGTTTATATATAAACTTCTATAATATTTATCTGCAATATCTAAGAGCTTTGGTGCCCTCATAAAAAAAAAAAAATTATACTATGTTTGGAATTTAACCTTGTTTTTAGACAAGTGTTGAGGTATGAGCCTCCGATTTCTCATTATATTTTAAAAGACCTTAAAAAGTTGTAAGGTTAATTGTACTTATTAATTCACGTAAAGAAAGGAATTACTTTGTTTAAATATTTCTTTTTTGAAATATCCTCACCTTTTGTCATAATAGGATCGGAAGGGCCTTTATTCCTTCAATCTCACCAGGTTCACTAACATTTAAATGTTCACCAACATTTAAGCATTTAATGTTGTCACTTGAGTTAGACTCCTATTTAACTGTCCTAATATTACAGTTGTCCAAAATTCCACCTCTTCCTCTTTTTTAGACAAATATAAGTATAATTTGCTTTTTAGACTTTTTACAGCATACGGATGAATTGTTTAAGTTTTGGGTAAAAAAAAGATAAGGAGTATAAGAGGATGAAGATTTTATATGCAATCCCTTCAATATAAATAATAATACGAAAATAAAGTATACCATTATACCTTTAGTATAGTATACCTTTAGTATACCACTTTTTTATTTAAGTACACATTTATGAATGTAAAACTGATGACAAATGATGCCAGTGATCTTCACTTTTCTGCTCAAAGGTATCCAGGGCTTGTACGTTTAAATAGTCATTTATTCCTAATTACATACATTTTAAAAAACATCAAACATTTTTTTTAACCGAATTTTTGAAGGTTTTAAGCACAATTCATATGAATGTTATTTATTTTAAAATGAGAAATTAAAAAGTTCAGACTCACATAATACTAAGANTTCATATGAATGTTATTTATTTTAAAATGAGAAATTAAAAAGTTCAGACTCACATAAATTTATATATAAAATAAATATATTTAAAATATGTAATTTTCAGAGCATTTATTTACTTAGATGTCATATGACATAAGATATAAATATATAAAATTCACAAAGAAAAACATGTACCATGAGAGCCTAACCCCGAAAAAAAGGCTAACCCTGCCTCTCTTTAAGACTTTCTTCTCAGTGCCATGACAGACTATCCGTCTGTATGGGCCTCTCTCTGTGTGTGTGTATGTCTGTATCTACGAACATACGCTCACATACACAAAGGCACATAAATGAAGAGAGATGGATGGTGATCTGTCAAACTGCTAGGAACGTTGGAAGTCTTTTTATTCATATTTGAAGAACTTTCTGCGGTTTGTCGCATACTTTATAACATAAACCCAAAATTAAGCCTAATATTTAAGTAAGCTCTTCTTATGAACAAATAATATTGTAAAATTAAAATGCAAATGTTGTCTTTTTTCGTTTTCCTCCTCTTTTCTTTGCTCCACAAAAATAATAATTTATGTTATTGTTTTTATATGGAAACATATTTCTATTAGTCAAAAAAATATATATATTTTAATTTTACTTATTGAATACAGAAGATGAGATCCAAATTTACCAAGTAAATTAATAATATTATAGATAACTGCACTATCTACTTCATCAAGCCAACTTGAGTCAAAAACATATTGCTATCATCAGCCCATGGGTTATCAGGGCCTGTGCAAATGGGTTTGAATGGTATTTCAGATGATTAGGAAAAAGTGATGCTTCATGGCTATCATTCTGAGGATATTGGATTAAAAGTATTTTATTTTTTGTATATTGGAAGGCTTAACGGTACGTCGACGAATGTCGATATCCGTCTTGTACTGCGTTCCTTTATTGTCTATTGTATGTTTTAAGTGTCTATTCATTTTTCTATAGTAGAGTCCTTATTGTAGGTAAAGATCTTGTTTATCAACATAAGAATGCTCGCCCCATGTGCGCATATTATAATTGATTATTGGTAATGATAAAAGCCATGGAATAATATGGGAATGCTATTGATTTTTTAATTTGTCAAGAACGTTTTTAGCGTAATTGATAATAGCTTCCAGCCTTATTTGTTTTCCTTTTTATAATTCTCTATTAACCCCACCGTTGCTAGATATTTGCAAGATGTGCTTTCATGTTCTTGGAAGCTGTTTGATTTGGGGTGGGAATATAGTGACTAGCCTTGTCACGTGCAGATAGAGCTTGAAGAGTACTTAAGTGGGTAGGGTTGTCAACAGAATATAGTATGAACAGGAGAGACCCAAGCACACAACCTTGCGAACTTCCGCTTCCCCTTGATATAAATTGGAGTAATCCATTTATTGCCGGACCTTTAGGCAGCGGTTGGATAAGTCAGACTTAAAGATTTGTTATGTATTGCTAGAAGGTATGAATTTGAGCTTTAGCAAAAGACTACACTTAGATCGGATACGAGAGGTGTAGCCAGTGATCAGTATACACCTGTATATAGCGCTCCGTCTTTCCAACTATAACATACGAGTTGTAGGAAGAACTGAGATCTCAAACTCTACATACATTTGTATTGAAGTGTCAGTGACATGTGAGTGCAGTTTCAGCTCGAATCACCGCGAGGATCACATCTAAACAGTGAGTAAAGCGAACTATTTTTGTAGCCGTTATCCTTAGCACTGGGGTCGACAGGGGAAGACCTGTCCGGCCCCCACTTCGCCGCGCTAAGCTCTCATAGCCTCCCTTATCTCTCTGCCTGTAGAGTAGGAGCCTCCGTTCGAGACTCTTAACCCAGCGTTACAGGTTCGAGACCAGGCCACTCTACTTT
>KZ808316.1:180530-193393 GCA_000696205.2 Oncopeltus fasciatus
AAAAAAAAAAAAAAAAAAAAAAAAAAAAAAAAAAAAAAAAAAAAAAAAAAAAAAAAACTAAACCTAACTCACAGTAAATATTTTGAGCAATTCGCTGAATGGCGTACCCTCGGCATTAAACGTTCGATTACATAATAACATATGTATCCTAAGATACAATAAAATTATTGGAAATACTAAAACCGGATTACATTCTTCCAGGAAAATCGCTCCTTGAACTACCACCTGAATCGTAAAAGTATGCACTGAAAACTTCCTCAAGAGCTCTCATCTGATAAGACCAAGAAAAATGCAAAACCCGCAATAAACATTTTAAGGAATTTGCTCATTGACGCATCCCTCATGTCATAAAGGGGTTTTACAGTAAACTCCTCGTGAGATCTCACAAGACCAAGATAAATATAAAAATACTAAACTTTTAAAATTTTATTTAAAAAAAATTCGCTATTTGCGCACTCTTTGCGTCATGCAGCTATAAGATATTCCTTCTTGACAAAAATTGCTAATAACCACATCTCACGAGTCTGACAAAGGTGAGATGACCTATCCTCTCCTCATGCACGTCAAGAAACGGTAATTTTCTATCTTCAATTATTCTTCAATATGTGGATTCAGTTTGTCTGCAATGTATTTAAATATATTGTAAGTGAGCCAATAGCTGAAACAATAAATTTCATTAATAAATCTTTGTGTATCTTTTGTTGACTGTTTGTTGGTGGCATGGGGTCTAATATCTTGAGAGTTTTACACTTCATCTAGTCATTTTTTATCTCCTTAGTCATGTGGAATACAGTACACCCACTCTCATTGATATCTTTATGCCGACTCACAAAAAAGGAGTAACGAGTCATTAGCGCCTTACTGACCATAAGAAAAATATCATATCATACTTATCCAATGATAAAGAGACATCTGAAGACAACCTCCATAAAGACCAGTAACAAAATCAAAGAATTTGATAAGGTGTGAGGCAGAGAACACCTGTTCATAGCATAGACAACAGAGAATTCACGGAAGAATTCTGGGACAACGTTAAAAGTACTACAGAACAATAGCCCGGGTCCTCGTCAAAGACCTTGGAATTAGAACAACATAATCCACTGATAGAAAATCGGCTAAGGTTCTGGCCAAACCCAATTAATAAGCTGGGATTAAGGATTCCAGGATTACATAACGATTCATACTCATGTGAGAAAACATGTTAGAGAAGCTGGTGGAACGATAGACACAGTTCTCGAGGGACTCATTTCTGACAATAACATGTTCGCACAGAAAAAATGGCATTAGCTTTACATTTCGAAAACACCATCCAATAGTTCGAGTTTGAGAAAGCCATGATCCCAGCAAGGAAGAATAGCTACTACCGCCGAACAATAACACATGTCCTAGAAGTAGTGAAAACCTCTCATCAGTATCTGTATTATCTGGAAGGGAAATGAACAGAGCTACCAGCGATAACAGAAACCAGATTGACACCTCCGGAATTCTACTGATAAGAGCCAACCAATGGGCTCGCAGTAAGGCACATCCAGGGGGGACCTGTGGTGGTGCTTTCGCAAGCAGGATATGCCACAGTCCTCGGAACCGCTCGAACCTACAGGGAATAGGGTTCGCTGCTGGCAGACTCCAGTCCTCTCCAGTAAGTATCACGGACTGCTAACCAAATGGCTAGCATACTCCATCCTTTACTGGAGAAATAAGTCATAACTTGAACCTCACTCAGCCCTGAAGAAGACATCACAGAGTATTCGAATGCTAGGAAAAAAACACACCCCGGGTTCGGGAGAAGATTCTATTAATAAATAATTGTTTGTTGCACGATCTAACATCTTTATAAGTGCAATCACATTTTCTCTAACTAATAATTATTAATATGTGCACGTAGACATAGTTCATAAACACTCACAGAAACCCATACAACATTTCTCTATTAATAATGAATGTATTATTTTAGTATATCTAAAGAAAGTCTTCAATTGTTCCATTTTATTTGGTAAGATTCCCTTAAAGAAATTTTATAGGTATTTGGTAGGCTGATTCGACCAAATAACACAATTATTTTAGGTTGAATGTTGTTATTAGTTATATTCCTGTCAGATATGGGGTAATATAATATATTTCAATTAAAGTTTTTTGTATTTTTATTTTGGGTTTCTTATTTCTTATTTACATTTTCCCTTAAATTTCCACTTTGAAAATAACATGTACATTAAGTATCTACAATCCACAATTTTTGTTTATATGTTATTAATGTAACTTTTATTAAATCACACATATAGTTAAGTATTTTCTATTAATAATATACATAATAAATTATAACCATCATGGAAACGTAAAAATAAAGTCTATAAAATTCAACAATTCGTATACATCTATGGTTATTTTGATTACATAATGTAGATACATTTCTAATCCATTTAAAAATAAAGTACAATGTTTACATTAAAATAAAAAAAATGATCTTTTAGTATTAATTAGTGAATAAAGATGTTCAATATAATGCTTCTCATTTGAGTCCCATTATTTTAAAATCAATTTTATAAAAAATTTATATCTATTATGAATATTCTGTCTTAATAGTATTGATATAGTATTTTTTACTTACTCACTACCCTCTTTTTGTAAGGTACAATGAGATTGTCGTGCAAAGTTCTTTTAATAATATAAAAGTCAACTATTCACATAAAATCTCATTCATTGGGCCAATGTACAAACCAGCGTATCACAATTCAATTTCATAAGATCCTTCCCACTGTTAAAGTTAAAACTATGGAATCAAAATATTTGCATCCCTAGTGATTATATATATATATATAAATCATAATGTAAGGTTTCGAAAATGCATATATCATACAAATNATATAATTCATTTATTTAATTAATAATATGTGTGATGAACAAACATTAGAGGCGGTTAGTTAATTAATTAATTAATTAACCAAATATGTGACTTTCAGGTATACGATTAATTTCCATTTTAATTCCAGGTATAGGTATGTAGCTTAACCTCTAAGATTATATTTTTTTATAAATGAAAATACACTGAAATTAATTTTACTATACATTACAGGAGAGCAATTTTGGTGCACATGTCACATGTACCTCGTTGCTGCTTACCTGGTTTAAATATAAACAGACATGTTTTGCTTTGTATAAAAAAGTATTTGATAATAAATAATACTTTAATGACTAAATACCCGTTTTTTTTTAAAGGCTCTTTAAAGCCATTTGCATTTAGTCCATATATTTACACTCATATTAGAATTTACATTTTATTCTAAAACTGGTAACTAAAATTTCCATTTAGACAGTATAAGTATTCCCTTATTTCCTATTTTCACATTATTATATCACATAATTTAAAATATGCAATGGTCCATCAGTTTTAAAATAAATTTAAATATTTTCTAGCAAATTCCACGCATAGCATTTCACTCTCCATTAGAAACAAGCAGAATATTTTAGGAAATTAATCTAATAATTGAGTATTTTATTCATTCCAATTTTATACATTATAATTACATTTATGCTATACACAGATTATATATTACACAAAGTAATAATAATTTACACATTTCTAATATTAAAATTACTCAATCTATCGAATAACAATTTATTTATATAGAATTAGATAAAATTAATATATATCGTCCAGTACAAGATTTGTATCTTTGTGAAAAACCTTTTTACAGACAAATATGGCGCTTGTGATTAATAATGTTAATATTTATTGTGGAGAATTATTTTCCAAAGATTTTTTTTTTTTTTTTTACACATTTGCGATTAAAAATTTTAATTTTATCATACGCTCATATAACTTTACACTTTTAAATAATTAACGAATAATTAGTTAGATTTTTATTGAACATGAAAGACAAAATTACAGTTTTTATTAATTTTTTTTAGGGTGCCAGAAAATTTAATAGAAATCATACATCACAAATTTCTGTTCTTTTATTATTTTAGAAATTCATTATCACTTCAAATAATGATTACAAAAGCACAGCTCTTTTTAACTAATGCTGTGACTTCCATTTTAAGACCTCTGTCAGCATTCCGTTTTGTTTGCCTGATAAATGGTTTGCAATTTGATCCGCGTGTTCCTTGGGGTAAACGAGGAATCTTTTGGCTAATTGCAATGAGAAACACAGAAACACAAGAAGATAAATATTTACTTATATTTAGCTGCTAGATTGCTTTTGAGAGAAACGTCTTAAAGTGAATAGTCTTTAGTTCCTCAGATCAAAATTAACGTTACAGATTTATTTTTAATTATGGAACTTTTTTTCTTCCTGAATTATGCATTTTTATTGCAGGAAGTTCTCGGAAATTTACTCTAGCCATAGGTACCATGCTATAAATAATTAATTAAACTATAAATGTTTCATCAAATATAAAATGGATTAAAAACATTAAACGATTTTGACAACGTTTAAATACTCAGCCGCTATTTCAGAGAAAAATTTATATTAAAAACCTTATGAAATAATTTTGCTTACTGAATAATGACTAATTTGATAAGTAGTTAAAATATAAAATAATTTGCTAAAAACGTATTTATTTAAACACAGAAGTAACTTCCAATTTTTTTAACTTGTAATTTTTACTGAAATAAATTTTCTAAATTGGGTAAAAAAGGGACACCCTCTGTTTGGGAAGCTTTGCCCCCTAAAAACCCACTAGGACATTTCTTTGTCATGTACCACGGAACTGCTCATTTTGGCTGTTGCAGTTGGCTTTGCACATAGTTCTCAAAACAATAGTTTGCTTATTTAAAGTAATTTAGCCCCTAAAAATACGATATGGCAGGTATAAGTATTCCAAATTTTAGGTCAAAATTTGTAATATGTTTATTAATGGAAGAGCTGATAATTCTCTACTAAGGGTTTCCTTTCAAGTCCCTCTGCAGCAGGAAATTTGAATTTTTTTAAAAATTAAAATTATACACAACATAAGAATCAAATTAGGAGACAATGTAATATAGCATATTATGAAGAAGCTTTGTAATAGAAACCGAAAAAAAAAATGTCCTTGGCCACAAAGGATGGAAGATAAAAATACATTGTCATATACATGCAAAAACATGACTGGTAATAAAGTTCCATATAATTCATCTCACTAAGAAAAGTAGAATATTATATCACCTATTTTTAAGCTATGTGTAAAATCATTACACTGAAAACTTCAGAAATATTTTATAACATGCTTGAGTGAAAACATTTGAAAAAAACAAAAAAACTATTGATAATATTGTAAAAAAACAAAACGAAAGAAGGCATTACTCAATCGCACTTTAATGGATTAAAAGGACAATGAAATCGAGTTAAACCTCATATTAAGAGATTGGTAAAATTTGTAATTTATCATACATTAAAGAGCACGTTATTCAAAAGTAAAGAGTACTATATCCTCAGTGTCAGTAATAAAGTAAAGTAGATATCAGAAGTTAATCATAATGTATATTTAGATTTCTATTCTCATATTTCATATATTGGATATGATACATCTTTTTTTTGCAGAACTTAAAAAAAATTGAAAATATTTCAAAGTCAGTAATGTCCTACTTAATTGCGTACATATTATATTTATTATCTTCGCTTATCTATCTTAAAAATATATGCGTGGAAAAAACTATTACAATTGCATATTAGTGTTATATTTCAATAAATAGGTTTTCAGTTAATATTTCGTTAATTTTTTTTTCAATGCTTTTGACTTTGGAATAAATTGGAATTTAGGAAGAATGTAGTCCTCAATCTAGTTATGTGTTATTTAATGAGGGTGATTAAAAAACAGATTAGTACTTGAGACTGGTAAATCTCTTTTAATTTGTCATTGTAACCAATAATAATATATATTTTCGATTCGCATAGTGAATAAACTGTTTATGTTAATCACTTATTGAGTTTTGGCTAATTATCCCGAGTATGAAAAATTTTGGAAAAAATTTAATTTCCATTCACATAATAAATTAACTTTCATAAAAAATTCATTAAAGTCTAAAATCAAATTATAAAAATACTAACCACTGGGGAAGAAAATTGAAAGTTTTTGAACCAAATTTGATGTCAACAGGGATTTTTGTCTAATTCTGGCAATGAACCTTATTTTATTTAAATTTGGGCCATTGACTAACTGAAAGGGGACATACTTAGGGATATGTTGTTATACCTCTCAGACATCCTGAAGGTTACCTTTGTCAAAATGGTGCTTGTGCCACTTTGAAGAGGATTACATGTTAACAGGTCTATAAATTTTTTTTTCTTAATTATAATTTTAACAATTAGATGATAAATTCTTTTTTTTTTCTTTTTTTTTACTAAGAAAATCTACCGAAATTACAACGTCTATGTATATTGATCATAATACAGTTTTCTCCATAACGATTTATAATATTATAAAAATGTAAATTTGAAACTAATTTTCATCTACTAAAAATTTAATTTTGTTATCTTATTAAAATATTTATTTTCACGAGCAATATATCAAATGATTTTTAAGGAATAAAATTAAGGTTTGAAAAGACTAAGCAATGTTACTTTTGTCCAACTCATGTTTACTTCCTTCGAAAAAGGTATTAAATCTACAATTTTGGTTTTTTCATTGTTTGACAAATGTGGAATTTCCATGTCATTTCATTCAAATAATTTAACAAGTTTTGTAGACTTTTTAAAATATATTAAATTTAAATAATTGAAATTATAAATTATCTAAGAAAATAAAGTAATGAGGAATAATTTAAAAAAAATTAATACTGCAATAGATATCATGTTCCATAGGATATTGGTAGATACTTCAATATTGTAATATCTAAAATGAAAAATAACATTTTAGAATTATAAATTATTTTAATGTACTTTTTTATACATGAACACCTTACACTAGAGTATGTAACGCAAGTTCATCAATGATTTTTGGTATGAGAAAAATGATTTGCACAATACATTTTTATTTACATGCTAAAATAAATTATAATGTACTTTTTGTAATTTATACTTTAATTAAATTACATTGACTGAATTAAATGAACATAAGGAAAATAATTATATTGTCGTTTTAGATACCATAAAGTTAATTGATATAGTGAATAAAAATGATGAATAGTTTTTTTAAAAATTTGAAGGCTTTAAAATTTATTTTGTCATAACAAAAGAATAAAATTTTCAGTATGTCTTTTAGGTTGTAGTTTTTCTTGGTAGCTTTTAAGTGTCGTACGTGAGAGATGGTGTGAAGCGAAGTGTAGGATAACAAAATAGTTTTATATTGTAGTATTTAATATTTAAGTATTTTTAAAAATTTGTCAGTCATACTAAATGGAGTCAAAGACAGAGGTAACACTGGAAGGCTGAAGAGTCACTCTTAATTAGAATGAATTAAAAAATATATATAAACAACTGAGAAAATTAATAATCGCTGATAAAATATTTGACACAATAACATAATATAGTATTTATTCAAAACAATGATATAAAGTTTTTTTGTTTTTTTTAAACAATGAAATTTTAATATAATATAAAACAATACTCTTATACAATGGCATTATAAATTATTTTTACTCTTTCCAGATAGAAATAAAATATTTCTATTTTGCATAGAGATAATTATTAATCAATAAAACATAAAATACTATTAATCTTTTAAACTTTTAAAAAATTACAACTCATATTTAGCTAAAACCTAAAAAAAAAATTTAAAAGATCAAAAATTTTTTTTTTCTTTATAAAGCATAAATAAAAATTTAAATTTTCTATGTAAAGATTTGATGTACTACCAATATCTACTTTCAAAATATCCATATTTTCTAAAGTATCATTTTTTTATTTTTAACGCTGTCATTTACAATATATTTAACATTAATGTTTTATTTTAATTTTCATACAATGAATTCATTAAGAAACGTTTCAGTAAAATAATATAATGCACTCTAGCATCGGATAAAATTGAATGTGAATTTATATTTATTACATTAGCTAACCTGCAAAAAAATTAATAAGCATAAGAAAACTCAATCCATGAAATTAAACACTAAATCAGATCTGTGAGTTAATAACAATTATGCGAATTCATTTCAATTTCTTTCCATTTAATGATTTAAATATGACATGGTTCGGGGAATCGTTAGCTTTTTATTTTTAGGAGTTTTAGTTGTCGGAGAGTCATCCCTCATGATTTTTGTAAACTGAAGTCCAAATGATAAATATATAAATATCCGATTTTGCAGTATTTAGGTAGGTCGCAGGATATAGCCAAATCATGAACTGAAGAGATAGGCCACAAACACTGTCTGTTTTTACTTATTTCCCAGACTCTAGTCTACAGCTGATTTTGTTCTTTGCAGGGTCAAGATGCAAACAAATGCCAAACTGTCATGCAACGGAACGCAGCGTCAAATCATTTTTTTCTTCGCTAACTTACTGTACTCCAAACATGGAGGCTAACGTCAAGTTAATTCCAAAAGTAAAAATTGACCATTTTGAAATTTCAGTTTAAAGCCAACAATTGCAGTAGCAGGTGAGGCTGATTTGTAATTTATAAAAATAATACAAATATAATTATGGGGTAAATGCCCATTGAATTGCTTGATGGAATGACGATCCTAGCTAATTTTTCACAATAAGATAAATTTGTTTAAAAAATACTTTTTGCCCGAAAAAATTTGTCGAATACTTTGGTATAAAACTGCATCTCTTTTTATTTAATGTATAAATCCACAGTCAGAGTAAAATAATTTTGTAGAATAAGGGGGTTTATAGATTCTTTAACTGAAATTCTGAAAGGGAATTACATTGGACTGCTATATTTATGCAGCTCCTAGGATCCGTTCGAGTCTCGTATTTCTGGCACTACGGGATACAATTCCACTCTGGACACACTTTTATCGATAAATAAAAGCACCCATATAAACCATTCATCCTGAGCCATAGATGTTTAGAATAGGATAGGAACCTAGTAGATAGCCAATCTTTCCAGGAACCTTAATGGCTGAAAAAGAGGCTAACATTTATAAAAAAAACAAAAGTCCTATTCTAAACTTATTGTACTCTACGTAACTAATCAACAGCATTTTACTTTCTACTTTAACACAATTTTTTTAAATATTTAAATTTCATAACTTATTTTTATTGTATATATTTTTTAATTAATTTTGTACATTTTATAAAACAATATTCTTCTTGTCAAGACTTATGGAGCATTTTTTATTTTTTTCAGAGATAGAACTACAATGAATACTAATAAGGAAAAGATTAATTTTGTTTATTGAGAACATTTCTTTCTAATTAGGGTTTTGAAGAAACTTTCAGGATCCAACATGGCACGCATACAGTTTTACTGGAAGCGCAATAAATTTGAACAAAAATCAATACATCTTTGATACACTTTTAAATAAAGTAAGTAAAGTATAAAGGAAAATATAGGCGGCTTAAATTAGATTTTCTATTTGTGTAATGAACTATTTTTCAAACTCAACTATTTTATATTATTAAAAACCTGAATCAAATTGTTTAAAAATTAACCTTGACTTTATTAACACGGGTACACGGCTGAATTGTAAAATTTGTTGCTTTTTATAATTCACCTAAAATAATTTTTTTGTGGCAGTATTTCTGTAGCCAATATTTACTGATGAGGAAATTAATAAATTACGTTTTGAATTACCCCAACCGCTCTTACAAATTTTAATCTTAGCATTGACCACAAACTAGTGCAGGGAAGTTAGAACAGCTTTCTTATCACTACACATACATATTTTTAAAAGACTCGTTATCAACTACAAAAGTGTCTTCATATAAGAAATTCACATTCATTCTTAATAATTAGGTAAGCTACTCTCGTAAATATAAGACGAAGAAGTTTTGATTTTGGAGAGACAACCAAAGGATATTAAATTCCTATTTACTGAAAACTCATAAATAATGACTTTAAGTACTGTTTGATACCCAGTAGACACCACCCAAAATATTGTAATTTGGGATTGAAAGAATCATTACCACGTAAGTATTCATAAAACATTGTATCACTGATTTCATTAATTCATTTATGTATATTCTTTTTTTATTTTTTTTTGTCTGTCTATTCATTTATTTAGTATCTTGAAAGAACAAGCTTCACAGTGAAACTTTGAAGGGAGTGACTTACAGTCTAACCGATAACTCTATCAATTTCTAATAATGTTTTTTTTAACGTGGTCAATTTTTCAGATGCGATTTTTTTTTAATTTGCTTCATTATTGTTATTATACTTATTATAAGGCTTTGAAAATAAAAATAAAAAACCTCAAACATAGTGCAGAACCACTGAACTTCAATTGTTTTTGTTAGTGGTAACATGTTTTTACAGCCTATCAGCAGTACAAGGTCCTGCCAAATTTAACCTAACTTATTCACAGTCTCAGCTTTGTTCGATTATATGAAAACTTAGGCTTTCATACACATCTATTAAATATGTACAAAATAAATCTAAACATTACAAAATAAGTTATAATATATTGTTTATTGCTGCGTAATAAGAGTACTTTAAACTTATTTTCTTTATTTTATAACATACAAACATCTAGCTTATGTTCTTAATTATATCTTAGAGTTATTATACAGTTTTGGACACTAAGGGGATTAATTATCTTTAGATTAAAGATTATTTACATTCCTTTACACACACACACACACACACACACACACTGTGCTTACATATATGCATACATACTATATTTTTGTTATCCAAATNTAATTCATTTATTTAATTAATAATATGTGTGATGAACAAACATTAGAGGCGGTTAGTTAATTAATTAATTAATTAACCAAATATGTGACTTTCAGGTATACGATTAATTTCCATTTTAATTCCAGGTATAGGTATGTAGCTTAACCTCTAAGATTATATTTTTTTATAAATGAAAATACACTGAAATTAATTTTACTATACATTACAGGAGAGCAATTTTGGTGCACATGTCACATGTACCTCGTTGCTGCTTACCTGGTTTAAATATAAACAGACATGTTTTGCTTTGTATAAAAAAGTATTTGATAATAAATAATACTTTAATGACTAAATACCCGTTTTTTTTTAAAGGCTCTTTAAAGCCATTTGCATTTAGTCCATATATTTACACTCATATTAGAATTTACATTTTATTCTAAAACTGGTAACTAAAATTTCCATTTAGACAGTATAAGTATTCCCTTATTTCCTATTTTCACATTATTATATCACATAATTTAAAATATGCAATGGTCCATCAGTTTTAAAATAAATTTAAATATTTTCTAGCAAATTCCACGCATAGCATTTCACTCTCCATTAGAAACAAGCAGAATATTTTAGGAAATTAATCTAATAATTGAGTATTTTATTCATTCCAATTTTATACATTATAATTACATTTATGCTATACACAGATTATATATTACACAAAGTAATAATAATTTACACATTTCTAATATTAAAATTACTCAATCTATCGAATAACAATTTATTTATATAGAATTAGATAAAATTAATATATATCGTCCAGTACAAGATTTGTATCTTTGTGAATAACATTTTTACAGTAACTCGTGACGGAGAAATGTAAGTCTCGACTAAGTACTTCAAACTGCAGTAAATATACTGATTATGAGAAATTATCAAAATTTTTGTACAATAAATGTAAATTTAACACAGTAATAAATAATAATTTTAAACCGTATCTCTATCATTTGATTGTTAAATATCCATTTAATAATTTTTAATTTATTTTCAGATAGAAAAAAGAAAATAACATTTATGTACACCTTTAAATTTATTTTATACATGTTGTATTTCATTTTTTAATTAGGAAAATTTCTTAACTTGAATTTGTATAAGTGGCCATTGAAGTAGTTTTATCCAAGGTAAGTATTTTAAGTAGCAGCAAAACTAAGTTAATTTAACTCTATGATCTTAAATAACTTTGGTAAAATTTGAAAAGAAAATTCAAAGTTTATAACAACAAAAATGGATTATTAAAGACACAAACATATAAAAAACGTCTTACTTTTTATTCAGACATGTGAAAAATTTTCGGGTGAAAATTTTAGGCTAAATGACTAAGATGTATACAAGTTGAACAATACATCTGAGTAGATGAAAAATTATAAATATTGGAAAATATTAAAAATAAAAACAAAGCAAGTATAAGATTTTGAAAAATTAACTATTTGTGATAAATGTGTTTATTTTCTCGTTTTAGGCTAGCAATTTTTGCTCTGCAGCTTAATTTGACCGGAAAAATGGGATAACTTAATGTATATGTTGTGAAATAAATTAATGGACTTGCTGTGAATTTTCATTTTTGTCCCTTACATTTTTTAAATATCAAATGGCTGACAATGTTTTTGATAAATTAAAAAGTAAAATCATAATATGAAATTTGTTATACGTATTAAATTTTAGTTATTAATGAAATGTTCATTTTATAAATAAATAATGTTAATTAAAAATAAATTGGATTTAATAATTTGTTTTTATGCTCTTATAAAACAGTTAAAGAAATTATTTTTACCAAGTATCAAATATATTTTTCATACATAGTCAGACAATTGAATAATGCATGGTCTAATAACATCTACATGCTAATGAGTTTTATAAAGGCAGTGACAGTTGGCAGAATTAATAAGCTATAGCCCATTTGAAAAACATTTAAGGGCTCTAAAATGTGAACTGTGTAAATGAAAAGTATACTTAGCTGAAACAAGTAATTAATTAAAGTTAACCAAAATCTCCTGTACTTATTTTAATTGCTTTTATTTCTTAAAAATAAATACATTTTAAAATGTTTAAATGTTTATTTTAATATTGCCCTTATATCAATATGAACAATTATTGACCAACATGAAAAACTA
>KZ808316.1:193465-218932 GCA_000696205.2 Oncopeltus fasciatus
TTTTAATGTTTAATATCATTAAAATTATATAAACATATCTGTCTAAATGAATAAGAAGTAAAAAAATTTAAAAGAAGTTTTCAAATTTTTATGACACCGGTTAATTTTTTTTACAATTGTGTTATAATTAAATTGCCAATCGTAATGTTATTGCAGAGGCATTTGGGTCTCCATTCTGTTTCGCCGTCCTGACGCTGTTGGTTCAAATCCCGTTCTGAATCAGCCTTTATCGGGCTTATTTGAACTAAAAGCCAGCCCAGACCAATTTGAGCTTGGCATTGTCCTTTTATGAATGAATGAGTTTCATTCACACAATTTCCTTTAATAATATTTTATCTATACATTGCAAAAGAAGGTTCATTTTATCAGTCAAGTTTCATCTCATTAAGTAATTATAATCAGAAGGGATTTTATGTATTTTTGTATTGTTTTCGGCAAATATATTCATTATATTTGGTTTCATTAAACACATTTATAATGCAGGAAAGCATTTATTTACATTTTTTTTAACAGTCCTGTAAGTTACGCATAAGTAGGGTTATATTTTTTCAAAAGAAAAATTATTTAATCGTGTTTTCCTTGTTGTTTATATTTTATTTTTGAACTGATTAAACATGTTTATTTTTTATTTGTATCTTATAAAAAGTTTTTTCAGTGGAATTAAAAAGTTGCATAATTAATTTCATTCTAATGACTCCATTTTTTTAATATATACAGCCAATGTACAAATAAAATTTAATTTTTTTCTTATTGTAGGTTATAAATATTTTATTAATATAACCAGTATTTTATTTTTTTAAATTTTTTGGTCAGTGACTGACTTCTTATTGGCGTGGGGTTTGGTAGAGCTGCGAACTCCAGGAAGGCTGGCAGCGAGTTAGACCTGGGCCTCGGATCAGAGACTGCTGCCGACTTCGCTGGACCGCCGACGATCGATGTGTTTCAAGTAGGTCTCCGAGTAGATGCTTCTGGTGCGGTCGTCGTAGCGAAGCGAGGGTCGCCTCACTTCCAGAGCCTCCAGGTCGGAGGGTGGACGCCTGCAGAGGGAACAGAACGCGCACTGGAGGGTGTTCTTGAAGGCCTCCCTGAAGTCTCTGTTGAAGTAGGCGTAGATCAGGGGGTTCAGTGTGGAGTTGAAGTAGCCGATCCAGAAGAGGAGAGCGGCCACTATGTCGGGTGTGGGGCACTTCTCCTCCCCGCAAAGTGATGTGATCACATACCTGAAGACACAAATATAAATCAGATTAGTATTATTTTTTAAATAATACTAAAAGTTCTTGTCATTCTTAAACCTATTTTAACATACGGTATAGAACTCTGGGGCACTGCTTAACATTCCAACAACCAACGCATCCAATCCTTCCAGGCTAAAGTCCCCTTCTATGTATCCAACTCTACCCTTCACAATGACCTCAAAATCGACCTTGTCAATTCCCATCTGCTTCTCCATTGCTGCCTTATACAACATCCTAATCCCTCAGCCAATGAACAATCCTCCCAAGCCCATTCCGAGAATCCTACTGAAACAAGAGAACCCAGTTATATATATATATAATACCCGTTTTTTTTTAAAGGCTCTTTAAAGCCATTTGCATTTAGTCCATATATTTACACTCATATTAGAATTTACATTTTATTCTAAAACTGGTAACTAAAATTTCCATTTAGACAGTATAAGTATTCCCTTATTTCCTATTTTCACATTATTATATCACATAATTTNTTATTTATTTAATAATTAATTAATTTATATTTAATCCATTAAATTTTTTCTCTTTTTGAAGTTGCTGCTCTGGCCGTTCTCTCCCTCGTGTCAATCCCACTCAAAGCCATTGGACAATATTGTAAACAATTACAAAATTTAATAACCAAATAAATTTAAAAAAAAAATAGTTCATGTGGAGAGTTATTGACTGACATTTTATTTTTTTTGCAGCTGTTAATGTAAAGTTTTGCAACTTTATCCATTTTTAAGACAACGAACCTCTCTCATACGTGACAGGCAAGTGTATTTTATTACATTTTTTTTTTCAGTTGGCTTTAAGGACCTGAGCGGTTTTCAGCCACCAAATGTGGTACTTATGTGCCTTCACCAGGACATAGAGGTCTATCTTTCTATACTTGTCATACATACATTCTGCAATCAGGGTGGTCATTTATGTTCTAACACCCGCCAATCATGGAGGATCTGGGATTTTTCTACAGAGGTTTGTTTACTTCGATCATTTCTTCACCTCAAGATTGGCTCATTCCATTCGTCATCATTGGTCATCCCTACAACTTACAACGCAAGTAACTAGGGTTACATATAGTTATAAAAAAGTACTAAAAGGGCTATTCCTTATTTTCCCTATTGTAACGTAACAAGGGGTTTCAACATGCGAGTCACGCACCTATTTACGCGCACACGCACGTACTCAAATATATAAAGCCTCCTCAAAATCTAATTGATTTTCACTTACTCATTTGTATACTTTGAGTTTACGTTATTATCTGATCTAATTACTGGATAATATATTATTTATCCTTTCCCAAGACACAGTACACGCAATTTTAAAAATATTAACTATATTTCTTATACGTAAATATAATTTCAAGATTTTATTCTATGTAACGGAGGAGTACTAATGACTTCCAGAAAGCGGTCCATGTGACGAATGGGAAATGCATGGGATATAATCAGGATGTGGGCAACGAAAGGCTTACTCATCCTGTGTTATCAGCTGGACCTGTTTCCTTCTGTAGGATACGACTACAACCAGTCATGTACAGCCGAATAAAGACAAAAGATTGGAAAAAAAGGAACTAAAATAAAAAAACATTTTTACCGTACAGATTCCTATTGAGCAAAATCGCATGTAATGTATCCTTTGCTAACTTTTCTTTCCCAGAAAGGTATATTAACATAAGTTAACTCTCTTATTGAAAGGAGTACAATAAATCTACTTTGCTCTTATACTCAGACCGTATGTGGAAGTAGCATATGAAAAAGTATGCTTCAAATTTTCCATTATAATTATAAATATTAAAGTTTAAATAAAATAACCAATCGTAAAACAACAATGAATCCACATTTTCAGATCATGTTATAAGACAATTGTAAGAGGGTTTCGAGATGATCAGCGAGACGATAAAGGCCAGCTTAGACATGAACTACAAATCGATAGTCTATAGACACGAAATCAAGATTGAACCCTTCTACTCAGACTAGGGCATAGCAAGGTGATGAGATTTTACACTGAAAATTAGTTGGTATAGGAGCAATTAAATAAGAAAAAAGTTGTAAATAACTGCATAAATGTTAAACATTGACGTTATTCACATTCTTTAAATAATTTTCATATACAAAAAGTAACATATAAATACAGTCTTCCTATATGTACTCCTTCTTCTAGCTAAATTTTTACTACCATTTTCAAAAGACGATGACAAATCCAACAAATAATTGGAGACCGCCCAAAAATTTTTTTTTCTTAATTTGAAATAATTTTCTTAATATAATATATAACTTTTAGTTAATTTTTTATGGAACAGATATTAGAAAATTTTATGTCCTATCAGTTATGTTTCTTATATAACGCATGCAATCCTATTCGAATTCAAATTTTACACTTCTACAACTCTAAACAGCTTTCAAAGGTTATTTTAATGAGAATAAAACAATTTGTCAAAAAATAGGTGATTTTCAAATGTCGGGTACTATCAAAGTATACTCTTTTTATCCATGGGGGCCTATGGTGTAACGTTTACATTTCAGTGATGGCTGAATGCTCCGGGGAAAGTACTAAACCAGCAATACATAACAGTATTGCTGGTCAAAAGCTTTAGACGCATTTCGATTGTAGATAGATTGTTCATTGACTAATTGCTTTCAACATATGATTTATCAATCATATAAATCTGTTTAATCTACGAACCATAACAATAATTATAAATGTGTTTGTTTAGAATAGGTTTTTATTTCGCTTCATATCCACTTCTACACCACTAAACATGTTTGCTGTCATAGATTGAGAATAAAAACTTCCCAACATACGTATAATCAACAGTTTAAAAAAAAAAAAAAAAAAAAACGGATTGGTGGTCAAATGTTTTGTTTAAGGGCTTTCACATCCATATTGTTGTTTTTATATACAATGTTTACTTTTATATGATCAGTTGTCATACAGGCTTATAGTGCCATGAGAAGTCCTTCTAATAATGACTTCATTGAATGAACAAATAAAGCTGAATAAGACAACCTATTTACCATCATTTAACAATAGTAAGAACAGACAACATTTTATCTTTTTTTAAGCTATTAACTACTATTAGTAAATTTTTTTTTTGTATTGTTTTCGTTTATATAATTTTCATATATATGACTATTTTTATTATTTAAAATAACGTAATAAGAGCTCATGTATACTTTTTGAGGAGATACATTAAATGTAATTATTTTACGAGGCATATGAACCATTAATGTATAATTTTCTGTCACCGGATCACATAATACTTAATATGCACTCTCTCATATATTTCTAAAGACAATATACTGGATTGTACGAAGCAAGCGTAGAAGAGTAAAAAAAAAAATTATATTTACTGTGAAACTAGTAGCACTTTGCGAAGGAAAAGTAGAAAGATGGTAAATTGATTTAATCTTCTCTTTGAGGGAGGACGGTTATTTATCTCATAAAATTTTAAGATTTTCCAAGGGCTCTAATTTTTTCTTTATATATATACTGCTTAACATTCCAACAACCAACGCATCCAATCCTTCCAGGCTAAAGTCCCCTTCTATGTATCCAACTCTACCCTTCACAATGACCTCAAAATNGGAAGAGCAGTGATCCTCGAAAATTTGTCGCTGACAACATTTTTTTAAAATTTTTATTTCTTGATCTGTTATCGCGCTTTTGAAATGATACTATGAACATTGAATGTGCATTAGACTTAAAGAAAATTTAATGGTGAATTCAAAACTGTGATGGAACATTGAAAAAAAATGTGTTGAAGCAGAGAAAATTGAGGTTTTCCTACAAAAAACACGGTTTTCACAAAATTACCTTTGGAACGGCATATCTGTGCAACGGAATAAGATAGAATCATGCGGTTGGCGGCGTTTAACTACATTTTTGATCTAGTTATTCCATCTTGCATATTGTCATCTACTTGCGAAACACCCTGTATATATATATATATATATATATATATATAAGCTCGCCGGCCCGGATATCAGGAGATCCAGGTTCGATTCCTGGCTGGGACAGATAAATTTTTTTATTCTATTCCCTCTCATTAATAATTATCCATAAATTCATTTTTGTTTTTCTCAAGTATATTTTTACGTTTAAAGTGTTATACCTTATAATCAAACTGTCGAAATCATCATCATGTGTGAATCATTCCATGAATTTATTATTTATTTATTGAATGAAAAAAGGTAAACTAAATAAAATAGATTATTACTATATTACTTTTCAATGTATTTATCTTCTGATTAACATTATTTTTTCTGAAATTGTATGATATGCAGATGAAGATGTTGACCATGGAGACAGGATAACAGGAGATATTTGGTGTTCGGTTTAAATGTTGAAGGAAAAAACTTATTTTCTATGAAGTGCGCTTATTTTTTAATATTCAACTTTTTGATCTTATAATGTAAGCCATCTTCAGGACTATCATGAAGGGGAGATGAAGTCCCTGTCTAAATACTTAAATCCTTGAAACTCTCTGAAAGAAATATGCAGTGGAAATTTTATCTTTTTGACAACAGCCCTCTGTAAATGGCTAACAATTAAAGTCAAAAATTTGGCAAATATATTATAAAAATTCGCATTTTGTAAGAAAATTTTAGTTTTTTTTATATAAACTTTTGGATGAACCCCAATCACCTCTTCAATCTAATAGTGAAAGACTTATGATCAGTAAAAAAAGTTTTAAAATTTATACAGAGATATATTATAGCTTTTTTATGTTATTGAAGGACTTATGTTTAAAGAAAGAGAAAAGATATCCTCGAATACATAAATATCATCTCTTCTCTTTTTAATATGAGAGAAGAGATGATTATATGAGATCTAGCAAGTGTTTCTTGTTCAATTTAATTAAATCAAAATTTAGAGCCGTTCTAATCATGTATTACTTCAACACTCACTCAAGCAAATGACTGAACCCAACTAGCAGACTTAAAAAAAGAACAAGATAAAACAGAAGAATGAACGCTTTGAGAGGCAAAAGACAGAGGGCTTCAGAGCCAAAGGACCTCTCGAGATGAAAGAAAACAAGGATTCCCTTAAACCGCTAACAAGCGTAAGGATGGAAAGTAAAACGTAAGGAAGGATGAAGTGGAAAGGAAAGGAGAGGTCGCAGAAAGACGCAAAGGATTCAGGATAATTATGGTTGGAACAGAAGAGTTCTGACGTCTTTCCGATCGGACTCTGACCCAATCAGTCATGCAATTTGCTGGAGGGTCTCTTTGAAGCGCCCCCATGCCTCAATTACCACGTCCTCCACATATTAGAGGATCTGATAGAATCACTTTTTCTAGAGGCGAAATATCTCCTCTGGAAGCCAATGATATATTCCTACCGTGTAAAAAGTTACTTGTACAAAATGCCATCGAAAAAATAAAATTAATAAAGGTGTATGTTTGAGAAGGCGGGCGCGTCTATCCGTTCTCGTCATGCTATTTGCTCTTTGACTCGCCAAAGTCGGTTCATTAACTGCTTCAACATACAGTTACCATTTTGCCAGTTGTATCTAAAGGATAAATGTAAGCATTTTCCCCGTATTCCCGAATTGAAAAACGAACAAATACCTTAATTCAATACATTTTAATATTTTGTTAACAATTTGCTGATGCAAACACTAGCTCCAAATAAAAGTTTAAACCGCTATGAGTGCATGATTTTCTTTAAACAACAATTTTAAGCTAATGAAAATATAGTATAAGAAATTTAAAAGGAATACAAAAACTTTCTGTGACTATATAAACATTTTTTATGACCTTGCCATTTCTTAAATTTACTCAATCCAAAAATCCAAATAAACCATATTTGGTTGTTGTTTTTTTTTTAAATTATAGCAAAGGAATAGTAATTTTGAATTGTTATGCAAACTTAATAGGAATTAAAATAATATAACATTCATTATTAGAAAAAATAATAATATAATTACCGTAAATCTTGATGTTATTTTCTGATCTCCCAGAAATTCATAAACCTCAAAATCTCTTTCTTCCTTAGACATTTAATTCTAATTTTTTGTTGTCTCAGCTAACAGAATAAAAAGTTCATTCTTAACTTTATTCAAATTCTTAGTCAACAGAACTTCTAAGAAAAAAAAAAACTCATTTGAACTGAAAACCCAACTTCAATCCCTCCATAGATGAGAGAGTTAAGTTCTAGCCTCAGAGGAACCACTTCTCCCTTCGCGAACATCCACATTGACAAAGCTCTCCAAAAAGTCGGCAAACACAGAAATACCATCAAAGACCTTACTTCCCTCCTTCTAACCTTTCTCTCTTCTGGCTATCTCCACTACCACATAGATATGGCTATGGCGTATGTACCAAAATACCATCACTGGTCACTTCCTCGCGGGAACATTTCCACCCTTCACGGGACATTCCACATCTAGTTGCAGACAGATTTATCTTTCATGGCTTTTACATTGATAGGATACTATACATTATTAATACCGTCCACAATTTAACTTCCTTAATTTTACACGAAAAAAAAAAGTACAAACATTTTCACTCGTTCTGTTTTATAAAAATCTTTCCGAAAAAAAAATACAGTCCTCCGTAAAAGTTTACTGAACATTTAATTTTTTTCCTTTTTTTTAATTTTAAACTTAAATGTCGGTATATCCGGCTTGAAGAACAATTGCTAATAAGTTACAGGAGCGTTGTCATTTAATAAATTCCTTGATTCCCTCCTATATTCCATGTATCATATACCCGCCATAACACTTTGTCCCATATAACTACATGCGTTGTAATTGCTTCAACAGAAAGCACGCTATTGACATTGGACATGTATTTTACATTAACAGCTTAATTATTTCTGAGCTGAATCATATTATTATAAGTGCCTCTGGGACATTTTCGTGTTTCAATATCTTCAATATTTTTAAACATTGTTGAGCCCTGTCACCAGTAAGATATTTCTACCTGTTACTGTGCCCTCGGGGTGTTTATCATTAATCATTCCCTATATTATATTTATATAATTTTCCTTAATCATGGTGTATCGTACCCGTGCCCCTTCTCCAGTACATTCCCCACTCTTTCTTCCAGGAGAGTACTCTCGGGGTTCGGTTGTCCTTCCTCTTAAGCTAATTGCTATCTCCAGCTTATTAAATATAATTCATCATGTACTCTTATCTATGTCCATCTTAGTGAAACATTATTAGCTAACATATCTCGTGCAGGACTGACTTCTTTATTTATTTCAAAATAAAATTTGTCTTGAAAACAAGCTCAATAAGTAAATTCCTTCTGAATATATTCTCCATAGATATTTGTAGTCAGGTTAGGTAGTAAGAACATATTGACACAGGAAATTGGGTTAATTACCCAGTACTTACTCATTTTTTGTTATTATTTTTTTAAAAAATAATCATAGGTAATCATTAGTTTATTGATATGATCCTTTCAGGCTCGATAAATAAGTAACATTTTCCTAATTTGATATCGCCTAAAACCGACACAGCTCCTCGTCGTATAAGAAACTTTATAAGTTTTAAAAGCTGTTACTACCAATCAAGAATTAACCATTCACAGAAATATAATTGTTATATTTTACCTAAAAATAGGTTTAAAAAAAAAAACAATCACTGGATTTGAGGTATAATGCGAAAAAGTGGGTTAATTTGTTTCAAGAGATGTTCAAATCATAAAAGTCTGATAAAAAATCTAGTTTGAATTTATTTACGCTCCTTATCTTGCTGAAAAGAGCAAATTTTATCCGGTAGGCATTTGATGGTATTCCGCGCCCTTGTTCGGATCGGATACCGAAACGGTAGAACTATGTTGCTCTGGTTGAGTTATGCCATTGGGGTGTGGGGGGGGGGGTGGATTTTAATGGAAAGCCTCTTCCATCGCCAATCGTGTTGATTTATCGCAGCTAAATCCCAATCCAAGGTATTTCGTGAAGGGGAGGGCACGAAACCAGTCGCTACCCCACTAGAATTAGTACCAACGAAATACAAGCTTCTTTCTTACGTGCTTTCATAGCTAGAATATTTTAATGACATGTTAACAGTGGCAAATAGCAATTGATCAAGCGTACGGGAATTTAATGTATCGTGGTTTTTTGCCTGAAAATCTAATCTCATTGACTAAACGCTACAAAAATCTCTCTAAGCTCCTAATAAAATGTAGCAAAAGTACAAAATGACTAATATTAAAAAATAAGAGTATTAAAATATTTAAAAAAAATATATAGACATTGCCTTTATCATTATGTGCTTTCCACAGAAGTTAAACAGTACGTTTGTTATATAATACTACGCTGTATACTTATGTTGAATTGGATTACTCTCTAAAAAAAAAAAAAAATTGTTTCTTTTTTTTTTTTTATGAAATAAACATTATTTTTAAACATTTGGACTCTTAAGTTGCCTTTTGAACCATTCATCCCCCATTTCATTAATTTATGATTTTAACTCATTTATTAGTGTAATAATCCAATATATCAATTTATTTTGACTTTTTTTAAATTTTTAAAATACTAAGGTACATTATGATTAGACAAAAAAAATGAATGGGATTATAAATAGATTAATGTAATAAAACTAATAATATTATTATTCATTGTACAGTGACTCATTGTGAGTACAGTGTTATTTCACTTGTAGGGAATCAGCTACAAATCTTCACTTGGTCATCTGAACGTTTTCAGGAGGTTGTAATAATAATCTATTTCCATATTTAAATTCAAATATAACCAGCTACTTCTAGAAATGAAATTAAGCTCTACTAAATTAAACCAATTTTAGGCAAATGTGAGAACTTAGTTGCAAACCCGGATCTGACAGTGGGGATTACACTTTTGTAAACTGCCATATTGATTATTTAGTACTCAAACATTCTTTTTTGGTATAGAGATTCCTAACCTATCAGCTGATAGATGGGAACACCGGGAACTATTCTGTGCTGTTCGAACTGTATTCACAACCCGAGGAACAATGTCGTCTGCATTACAACTTAGAACAAATATTTGACTCGGCTATCCTCCAGACCGTTCAGGTCAGTACACAATTTCGGGCTGAGCCAACCCTATGATGCAGACCTACCAGAATATCGATATAGTCCATATTTAGTCCGAATATATATTTTAATAACCATAAGAAAGCTGTTCTCGCAGTATTTTTTTGATAATCCCATATGCATCGTTTCTATACACTAATCAAAATAAAAACAATTTAATTTATTGTCAGGGAATAATATATACAATATAATATATTATCCTTGCGTGGAGCTGTTTAACTTATGTAAGCAGAATCAATTCTTACCTATCCAATGAACATGTGTCCAGTTGAGAATATATAAAACTTTAATGCAATCTTAAAAGGCTTGCAAGCCGGAAACATATTTAGATCAAAAGCCGATGAACAGTTATATTTTTTTAATAATATTCTAAAAATTAGTTGTAGGGCCTGCGCTATGCCGACTTTTCTGAGTTTTAAATTCACTACTCAGTTAAGTTCATTAAAATGACAACAATTTATTTTTCTTATATGATACACTTATTAGTGATTTTTGATACACTTAAAGCCTACTATTGAATATAGAATGATTTACACAAATAGCACTGTTATTAAGATTAATAATAAAGTTTAGAAACTATTTAAAAAATTATGTACTAGCAAAAACTAAGTAAGTTATCTATCAAACTTATAAGGCAAACTAGCAAATGCAGCAAATATCGAAGGACTAAAATATAGAATGGGATACTGTTTCTTATAATATATTCTGTCAAGCTCGAAATTATACTACTAAGGAATTAAATGAGGCTCGATAAAACTTCTGAGAAGAAAGGGAGATATACCGGTGAGAGTTCCGCCGTCGTAGAAAGACGAGAAGAAAAAGAGATTGGATAAGATAGTCTGATACATAGTCACTTGATGGTGAAGGATCCGTGATTAACTGCCGAAGAGGAATCTCCACATTGATTTTCAGAATATGGTTACAATCAGCAGCTGAGAACTCACCGCCAAATAAGAGAAAAATGTTAGGTCATAAAAACCAGGGAATAGAATATAAATATCTTAACAGGACTCGTACCTGGATCTCCTGCTTGCCGAGCTTTGACTGCTTGTTTTCTACAAAAATAAAGGTTTTATTCAGAGTTTTCTATGGAATATTTTCATAATACAAGCAAAATCATGTTAAATATAGTTTTCGATATTTCACAATATACTTTTCTTTATCTGCTCAATAGAAATCATTTTTACAAAATATATACTTATTACAACATATATACCCTCTGAACTTTCTCGACGCTCATTTGTGTTCAACGAAAAACTAGTTTTCATACTGTTTACAATAATAAACTTAAATACCAACATTGGTTTTATTTCAATACTTTAAAAGTTAGGATATCCGACGCTCAAAGTTATATTTATTAACGTTTCCATCATATTATTTTATATTTTTTTTAATGCTATATAAAATAATTGCTTTTAAATTTCGTATTATCACTGTTTATGGTTTTATCAATGATAATTAAACCCCTCCTCCCTCACCACTTACTCTTCTATGAAAAATAAGTAACGGCGTGTGTGATTCATTAAATTTAATTTATTTTGTTTCACCCTTTATTCATATTTCAAATTTCACTGACCAGAGGAAGAATGGGAGCCAACAGAGGATGAAGGTGCCCATGATGATGCCTAGCGTCCTGGCAGCCTTGTGTTCCCGCTTCATCTTGATGATGTTCCTGTCTTTGGTGGGGGTGTTGTGGACACCCACTTCATTAAGGGCGAGCGCTTTGCTGGAGCCAGAACTGCCCAGAGTGTCGCCATTGCAATCCCGGTGGCTGAGGAGCATCTGATTGCCTGCACCAAACACCAGTGGCAATTATTTATATTTTCACTTTCACTACAATCACACACACACATATATATGTATGAGTCAATAGAATTGAATATTATTAATATATATTAGAATTCAAATTTTACACTTCTACAACTCTAAACAGCTTTCAAAGGTTATTTTAATGAGAATAAAACAATTTGTCAAAAAATAGGTGATTTTCAAATGTCGGGTACTATCAAAGTATACTCTTTTTATCCATGGGGGCCTATGGTGTAACGTTTACATTTCAGTGATGGCTGAATGCTCCGGGGAAAGTACTAAACCAGCAATACATAACAGTATTGCTGGTCAAAAGCTTTAGACGCATTTCGATTGTAGATAGATTGTTCATTGACTAATTGCTTTCAACATATGATTTATCAATCATATAAATCTGTTTAATCTACGAACCATAACAATAATTATAAATGTGTTTGTTTAGAATAGGTTTTTATTTCGCTTCATATCCACTTCTACACCACTAAACATGTTTGCTGTCATAGATTGAGAATAAAAACTTCCCAACATACGTATAATCAACAGTTTAAAAAAAAAAAAAAAAAAAAACGGATTGGTGGTCAAATGTTTTGTTTAAGGGCTTTCACATCCATATTGTTGTTTTTATATACAATGTTTACTTTTATATGATCAGTTGTCATACAGGCTTATAGTGCCATGAGAAGTCCTTCTAATAATGACTTCATTGAATGAACAAATAAAGCTGAATAAGACAACCTATTTACCATCATTTAACAATAGTAAGAACAGACAACATTTTATCTTTTTTTAAGCTATTAACTACTATTAGTAAATTTTTTTTTTGTATTGTTTTCGTTTATATAATTTTCATATATATGACTATTTTTATTATTTAAAATAACGTAATAAGAGCTCATGTATACTTTTTGAGGAGATACATTAAATGTAATTATTTTACGAGGCATATGAACCATTAATGTATAATTTTCTGTCACCGGATCACATAATACTTAATATGCACTCTCTCATATATTTCTAAAGACAATATACTGGATTGTACGAAGCAAGCGTAGAAGAGTAAAAAAAAAAATTATATTTACTGTGAAACTAGTAGCACTTTGCGAAGGAAAAGTAGAAAGATGGTAAATTGATTTAATCTTCTCTTTGAGGGAGGACGGTTATTTATCTCATAAAATTTTAAGATTTTCCAAGGGCTCTAATTTTTTCTTTATATATATACTGCTTAACATTCCAACAACCAACGCATCCAATCCTTCCAGGCNTATATATATATATAATATAGCGGCAAATAAATATTCTAGTTGTGAGAGTTGGAAATGGAATAGTAATAATACAATATAACATGAGGTCAGTATTTCCTTAGATACCATTTTAATTTACTCTAGTTGCAGATTTATTTATTTTTATTGAGGTTTTCAGTTGACAAATTGTTCAACACATCAATGATTGTTTGGAGTCAATAGAGAGACAAGATGGCTTAGAAATTAACCAAAATGGTTTCGTTAATGTAATGAGCATTACACAAATTCAAATGAATACAATAGGCGTAGAATTTGTTACATATGTTTTATTAAGAATTTTCGCGCTGAACACTTGTTAATGTAAATATTGAAGAATGGGTCTAAAAAAGTTGATCACATAACCCCCCACTTTTTCTTCCTAACAGTCCACTGCATGCTAGATTATGGTTGAACTATTTTATTTCCTATATTCCCGTCACCGGCATTCATCCATTAAATAAGTCACTTACTCTTATATGTGATCACCATTAGTTAAGTTGGACACAGGTAAGAGTAGGCTTGAGAAATTTGCAAAATTCACGCGGGCGGGTCTACTTTATTTTTGATTAAAACTACTATTTTTGTCCAACTAGTGAAATCATTATCATTGCTTTATCAAATGAAGGCATTCTTTTTATCTCTAATTCTATTGATCTTATTGAAATTTACTTTATTACTTATTGTGATCATTTTTTTAGGCTCTTGCTTTAATTTTTCACTCAATGATTTGATTTTCCTATTGCTTAATATATTTAAATTCTGTATTATTATCGGGCATTAAGTAGATTGTTTTCATGGTTATTTTATGGTAAATTACGGTCCAAAAAATTAATTGCTTAAAACAAAAGCCAGTGAGAAGTGCCTAAACTAAGAGTAAAGGAAAGTATTTACCATTTGGTTTTCCTTATTTTAATTTGAAGTTTATGTGGGACGTCCTCTCTTTTGTCTTTTAACGAAGTCACCTTAGATAAAAGTTGAAACTTTAGCAATCAGTCGAAAGTTTTAGCCGCAGAATTTATATTTTCACGGCAACTGACTTTTGCACTCAGGTAAAACTTTTACAGTGGGAAGTCAGTGTTTCCTTGAGTCTATTGAGATTAATACGTTCCAGGATTGAATAATTGTATACTTAGAAAACATAGACACTCCTTACATACAATTTCCTTCGACAAAATGCGTACACAAAGTCCTAACCATAGATTTCACTCCAGTCACTACTGGAGAAACACCGTCACGTAGGAGCAGTGTAAAAATGCGGATTTACCATTATCTATGAAGAAAAATATATATAAGAGTAAATTTTAAATGATTACATATATCTGATAAGCATGAGAGAGAAATAAGCGTGAAAGGAAATACTACTAAACCTGACTCTACCCTTGCCAGGAAAGTAAATGGTGGGGAAGTACTTATACATCCTAGTTATAATTATAAATATATTTCTTCATATATGGGCAATGTATCGTCTTAATCAGTCACACAAGACTAACAAAATCCATAGAGAATAGATTCATGAGTAGATATATGGGCANTCAACTGTCTCAGACAGTGACAGTGAACGTATGTATTCGGCCAGAAGATGGACAATGTCCGAAAGCGCTCGCCAACGGGAGATGTTGTGCAGAAACCAATGAAGACGGAGAATAAAAGGTATGAGAGTTCTATATTCATTGGTGGTAGAAATAATAATTACCCTTTAGATTATTTACCTATAAATAAGTACTTATTATTTTTTGTAATGTTTTCTAATACATTTTACACAACTTTGTTCCATTTTTGAATGTTTAATTTGTTCACGTCCACTATCTTCCTAATTTTTTGCAGCAACGGTTTTTCATGTGTGGTTTTAGTTTTATCTGATGTAAGAAGCCTTTGACACCTGAGTATGCAATGATTTTAGTGCTAAAAAAACAAAACTCTGAGTATTAAAAGTGCGAGGTTATACCGTTATCATTTGATTGGTTCAAATTCAGGCCTGTGCAAACATATGTCATTAAGTAAAAGTTTATAGTGAGCTATGAATGTTTAGAATAGGATGGAAACCTGTAGATAGTGCCTCCCTTGACAATACAAAGTAGTTGAAAAGGAGGCCAAAATGTATAAAACATTAACATTTTATTACCTTAAATTATTTAATGTTTATTAATTTAATGTTGAAATATTTTAATGTTAATATTACAATAAAGCCATTTTAGCCATACCTAGATCATGTACTCCGTATTTTTAGAAAATTTTTGATAACATTTATAAATGGATCAGCATCTAATAAATTATTCGTATTTAATTTATAAAATTAATAATAAGAGTTAAAACAGATAATTGGTATATTTGATAAATTGGAAATAAATGGAGGTGGGTTACTAAAGTATCACATTGAATTCAGTATGTAAAAATATTTCTCTGCTTATTAAAACGAATGTACTAAACAAAAAAGAGAAAAACTCTCCAAAATTGAATGTATACAAACCATAATTGTTAATGTGATTTGTATTTTTTAATACCCAACCAATTATTAAAGGATATATTATAAAATAGAAAAATATAAAAATAATATTGATGTTTATATCCAAAAATTTGCAAAAGTATAGTCTTTCCATTTGAACAATTTGTTTGCGTTTACAGAGTTAGATTTATACCAATCTATAATGAATAAATTCCACTTAACTTATGTAAGCAGAATCAATTCTTACCTATCCTTGCGTGGAGCTGTTTAACTTATGTAAGCAGAATCAATTCTTACCTATCCTTGCGTGGAGCTGTTTAACTTATGTAAGCAGAATCAATTCTTACCTATCCTTGCGTGGAGCTGTTTAACTTATGTAAGCAGAATCAATTCTTACCTATCCTTGCGTGGAGCTGTTTAACTTATGTAAGCAGAATCAATTCTTACCTATCCTTGCGTGGAGCTGTTTAACTTATGTAAGCAGAATCAATTCTTACCTATCCTTGCGTGGAGCTGTTTAACTTATGTAAGCAGAATCAATTCTTACCTATCCTTGCGTGGAGCTGTTTAACTTATGTAAGCAGAATCAATTCTTACCTATCCTTGCGTGGAGCTGTTTAACTTATGTAAGCAGAATCAATTCTTACCTATCCTTGCGTGGAGCTGTTTAACTTATGTAAGCAGAATCAATTCTTACCTATCCTTGCGTGGAGCTGTTTAACTTATGTAAGCAGAATCAATTCTTACCTATCCTTGCGTGGAGCTGTTTAACTTATGTAAGCAGAATCAATTCTTACCTATCCTTGCGTGGAGCTGTTTAACTTATGTAAGCAGAATCAATTCTTACCTATCCTTGCGTGGAGCTGTTTAACTTATGTAAGCAGAATCAATTCTTACCTATCCTTGCGTGGAGCTGTTTAACTTATGTAAGCAGAATCAATTCTTACCTATCCTTGCGTGGAGCTGTTTAACTTATGTAAGCAGAATCAATTCTTACCTATCCTTGCGTGGAGCTGTTTAACTTATGTAAGCAGAATCAATTCTTACCTATCCTTGCGTGGAGCTGTTTAACTTATGTAAGCAGAATCAATTCTTACCTATCCTTGCGTGGAGCTGTTTAACTTATGTAAGCAGAATCAATTCTTACCTATCCTTGCGTGGAGCTGTTTAACTTATGTAAGCAGAATCAATTCTTACCTATCCTTGCGTGGAGCTGTTTAACTTATGTAAGCAGAATCAATTCTTACCTATCCTTGCGTGGAGCTGTTTAACTTATGTAAGCAGAATCAATTCTTACCTATCCTTGCGTGGAGCTGTTTAACTTATGTAAGCAGAATCAATTCTTACCTATCCTTGCGTGGAGCTGTTTAACTTATGTAAGCAGAATCAATTCTTACCTATCCTTGCGTGGAGCTGTTTAACTTATGTAAGCAGAATCAATTCTTACCTATCCTTGCGTGGAGCTGTTTAACTTATGTAAGCAGAATCAATTCTTACCTATCCTTGCGTGGAGCTGTTTAACTTATGTAAGCAGAATCAATTCTTACCTATCCTTGCGTGGAGCTGTTTAACTTATGTAAGCAGAATCAATTCTTACCTATCCTTGCGTGGAGCTGTTTAACTTATGTAAGCAGAATCAATTCTTACCTATCCTTGCGTGGAGCTGTTTAACTTATGTAAGCAGAATCAATTCTTACCTATCCTTGCGTGGAGCTGTTTAACTTATGTAAGCAGAATCAATTCTTACCTATCCTTGCGTGGAGCTGTTTAACTTATGTAAGCAGAATCAATTCTTACCTATCCTTGCGTGGAGCTGTTTAACTTATGTAAGCAGAATCAATTCTTACCTATCCTTGCGTGGAGCTGTTTAACTTATGTAAGCAGAATCAATTCTTACCTATCCTTGCGTGGAGCTGTTTAACTTATGTAAGCAGAATCAATTCTTACCTATCCTTGCGTGGAGCTGTTTAACTTATGTAAGCAGAATCAATTCTTACCTATCCTTGCGTGGAGCTGTTTAACTTATGTAAGCAGAATCAATTCTTACCTATCCTTGCGTGGAGCTGTTTAACTTATGTAAGCAGAATCAATTCTTACCTATCCTTGCGTGGAGCTGTTTAACTTATGTAAGCAGAATCAATTCTTACCTATCCTTGCGTGGAGCTGTTTAACTTATGTAAGCAGAATCAATTCTTACCTATCCTTGCGTGGAGCTGTTTAACTTATGTAAGCAGAATCAATTCTTACCTATCCTTGCGTGGAGCTGTTTAACTTATGTAAGCAGAATCAATTCTTACCTATCCTTGCGTGGAGCTGTTTAACTTATGTAAGCAGAATCAATTCTTACCTATCCTTGCGTGGAGCTGTTTAACTTATGTAAGCAGAATCAATTCTTACCTATCCTTGCGTGGAGCTGTTTAACTTATGTAAGCAGAATCAATTCTTACCTATCCTTGCGTGGAGCTGTTTAACTTATGTAAGCAGAATCAATTCTTACCTATCCTTGCGTGGAGCTGTTTAACTTATGTAAGCAGAATCAATTCTTACCTATCCTTGCGTGGAGCTGTTTAACTTATGTAAGCAGAATCAATTCTTACCTATCCTTGCGTGGAGCTGTTTAACTTATGTAAGCAGAATCAATTCTTACCTATCCTTGCGTGGAGCTGTTTAACTTATGTAAGCAGAATCAATTCTTACCTATCCTTGCGTGGAGCTGTTTAACTTATGTAAGCAGAATCAATTCTTACCTATCCTTGCGTGGAGCTGTTTAACTTATGTAAGCAGAATCAATTCTTACCTATCCTTGCGTGGAGCTGTTTAACTTATGTAAGCAGAATCAATTCTTACCTATCCTTGCGTGGAGCTGTTTAACTTATGTAAGCAGAATCAATTCTTACCTATCCTTGCGTGGAGCTGTTTAACTTATGTAAGCAGAATCAATTCTTACCTATCCTTGCGTGGAGCTGTTTAACTTATGTAAGCAGAATCAATTCTTACCTATCCTTGCGTGGAGCTGTTTAACTTATGTAAGCAGAATCAATTCTTACCTATCCTTGCGTGGAGCTGTTTAACTTATGTAAGCAGAATCAATTCTTACCTATCCTTGCGTGGAGCTGTTTAACTTATGTAAGCAGAATCAATTCTTACCTATCCTTGCGTGGAGCTGTTTAACTTATGTAAGCAGAATCAATTCTTACCTATCCTTGCGTGGAGCTGTTTAACTTATGTAAGCAGAATCAATTCTTACCTATCCTTGCGTGGAGCTGTTTAACTTATGTAAGCAGAATCAATTCTTACCTATCCTTGCGTGGAGCTGTTTAACTTATGTAAGCAGAATCAATTCTTACCTATCCTTGCGTGGAGCTGTTTAACTTATGTAAGCAGAATCAATTCTTACCTATCCTTGCGTGGAGCTGTTTAACTTATGTAAGCAGAATCAATTCTTACCTATCCTTGCGTGGAGCTGTTTAACTTATGTAAGCAGAATCAATTCTTACCTATCCTTGCGTGGAGCTGTTTAACTTATGTAAGCAGAATCAATTCTTACCTATCCTTGCGTGGAGCTGTTTAACTTATGTAAGCAGAATCAATTCTTACCTATCCTTGCGTGGAGCTGTTTAACTTATGTAAGCAGAATCAATTCTTACCTATCCTTGCGTGGAGCTGTTTAACTTATGTAAGCAGAATCAATTCTTACCTATCCTTGCGTGGAGCTGTTTAACTTATGTAAGCAGAATCAATTCTTACCTATCCTTGCGTGGAGCTGTTTAACTTATGTAAGCAGAATCAATTCTTACCTATCCTTGCGTGGAGCTGTTTAACTTATGTAAGCAGAATCAATTCTTACCTATCCTTGCGTGGAGCTGTTTAACTTATGTAAGCAGAATCAATTCTTACCTATCCTTGCGTGGAGCTGTTTAACTTATGTAAGCAGAATCAATTCTTACCTATCCTTGCGTGGAGCTGTTTAACTTATGTAAGCAGAATCAATTCTTACCTATCCTTGCGTGGAGCTGTTTAACTTATGTAAGCAGAATCAATTCTTACCTATCCTTGCGTGGAGCTGTTTAACTTATGTAAGCAGAATCAATTCTTACCTATCCTTGCGTGGAGCTGTTTAACTTATGTAAGCAGAATCAATTCTTACCTATCCTTGCGTGGAGCTGTTTAACTTATGTAAGCAGAATCAATTCTTACCTATCCTTGCGTGGAGCTGTTTAACTTATGTAAGCAGAATCAATTCTTACCTATCCTTGCGTGGAGCTGTTTAACTTATGTAAGCAGAATCAATTCTTACCTATCCTTGCGTGGAGCTGTTTAACTTATGTAAGCAGAATCAATTCTTACCTATCCTTGCGTGGAGCTGTTTAACTTATGTAAGCAGAATCAATTCTTACCTATCCTTGCGTGGAGCTGTTTAACTTATGTAAGCAGAATCAATTCTTACCTATCCTTGCGTGGAGCTGTTTAACTTATGTAAGCAGAATCAATTCTTACCTNTATATATATATATAATATAGCGGCAAATAAATATTCTAGTTGTGAGAGTTGGAAATGGAATAGTAATAATACAATATAACATGAGGTCAGTATTTCCTTAGATACCATTTTAATTTACTCTAGTTGCAGATTTATTTATTTTTATTGAGGTTTTCAGTTGACAAATTGTTCAACACATCAATGATTGTTTGGAGTCAATAGAGAGACAAGATGGCTTAGAAATTAACCAAAATGGTTTCGTTAATGTAATGAGCATTACACAAATTCAAATGAATACAATAGGCGTAGAATTTGTTACATATGTTTTATTAAGAATTTTCGCGCTGAACACTTGTTAATGTAAATATTGAAGAATGGGTCTAAAAAAGTTGATCACATAACCCCCCACTTTTTCTTCCTAACAGTCCACTGCATGCTAGATTATGGTTGAACTATTTTATTTCCTATATTCCCGTCACCGGCATTCATCCATTAAATAAGTCACTTACTCTTATATGTGATCACCATTAGTTAAGTTGGACACAGGTAAGAGTAGGCTTGAGAAATTTGCAAAATTCACGCGGGCGGGTCTACTTTATTTTTGATTAAAACTACTATTTTTGTCCAACTAGTGAAATCATTATCATTGCTTTATCAAATGAAGGCATTCTTTTTATCTCTAATTCTATTGATCTTATTGAAATTTACTTTATTACTTATTGTGATCATTTTTTTAGGCTCTTGCTTTAATTTTTCACTCAATGATTTGATTTTCCTATTGCTTAATATATTTAAATTCTGTATTATTATCGGGCATTAAGTAGATTGTTTTCATGGTTATTTTATGGTAAATTACGGTCCAAAAAATTAATTGCTTAAAACAAAAGCCAGTGAGAAGTGCCTAAACTAAGAGTAAAGGAAAGTATTTACCATTTGGTTTTCCTTATTTTAATTTGAAGTTTATGTGGGACGTCCTCTCTTTTGTCTTTTAACGAAGTCACCTTAGATAAAAGTTGAAACTTTAGCAATCAGTCGAAAGTTTTAGCCGCAGAATTTATATTTTCACGGCAACTGACTTTTGCACTCAGGTAAAACTTTTACAGTGGGAAGTCAGTGTTTCCTTGAGTCTATTGAGATTAATACGTTCCAGGATTGAATAATTGTATACTTAGAAAACATAGACACTCCTTACATACAATTTCCTTCGACAAAATGCGTACACAAAGTCCTAACCATAGATTTCACTCCAGTCACTACTGGAGAAACACCGTCACGTAGGAGCAGTGTAAAAATGCGGATTTACCATTATCTATGAAGAAAAATATATATAAGAGTAAATTTTAAATGATTACATATATCTGATAAGCATGAGAGAGAAATAAGCGTGAAAGGAAATACTACTAAACCTGACTCTACCCTTGCCAGGAAAGTAAATGGTGGGGAAGTACTTATACATCCTAGTTATAATTATAAATATATTTCTTCATATATGGGCAATGTATCGTCTTAATCAGTCACACAAGACTAACAAAATCCATAGAGAATAGATTCATGAGTAGATATATGGGCAATGTATCGTTCTAATCAGTCACACAGACCAACAAAATCCATAGAGAATAGATTCATGGGTAGATATATGGGCGACGTATCGCCCTAATCAGTCATACAAACCAATAATGTCCATAGAAAATAGATTCATGAGTAGATATATGGGCAATGTTTCGTCCTAATCAGTCATACAGACCGAAAAAATTCATAAAGAATAAATTCATGAGAAGATTCTGGCGTCCGCTATTTTAAAATAATGAAACCTAATTCTTTATGAAGGCTTCTTTTTTTTCTTAAATGTTATACTAGTTCATTAATATGCAAAATCGGTTAAGGAGAGGGTGAAGTAACTTAAGAGAGAAAATAAGTTTAAAATATATTATTAATCTAATTATTACCGCTACGGAAAATGTTACAGAACTAAATAGAAGCAAAACAACACTTACAAAGAGAGCAAATTAATTAAATCATATCTAAACACGCATTTCATATAAATATGTGTCATATAACAAATATGAACAGGAGGAAGAATGGCTATAGTGCACCCACGCAAAAATAAAAATTGCACAGAGTCTTTCAAATTTTTGGGGGACTGCTCCCCCTTCGTCAGAAACGAGTGACAAGAAACTGTGGTTCTGCAGTACAGCTCATTCTTCCTCTTGTTCTCATTTATTTTGCATACATAATGATATATTAATATGGTATTATTAATTTATTAAAAATCAGTTTCACGTTAATATGATTCTCTCTTTAATTTTTTCCTAATCCTTTGATGTTAGGTATCGCAAATGGTTATCGTTGCATCAATTTTAAAATCGGGGAATTTATGAAACGATCAGTGTGCAGTTTTGATTTTTAGATGGCGAATGCATTAGATAGAAATTAGTTACTCAGTCTAGGAAGCGCAAACACTTAGTGGATCAATAAGAACGTAATTACGTAAACCGCTATGAGTGTGAATATCGCTAGCTATTCCTGTTTTAAACTCTGCACCATAAGTGCCCTCAGAATGGTTAACAGCGGCTAAAGTACACTAAAAGTCATCTGCTTCGAAATATCGGTATACAATTAATTAAAGAATGCAGTTTTTACTACCACCCGCGGAAAGTGGTAAAAACTTAATTCTTTAAGTTTAAAACCTTTGAGTAAAAACCACCAGACATATATATATATATTATGAACACATTATATATTATAAACACACACACATAAACATAGGTGTCTGGACAATAGACTCTCTAGTTATCACAATTTCGAAAAAAAAATAGAACAAAATTCTGTATTAAAGCTTTTTATTGCAATTTTTAAGATGTATTCGTTGAAATCGGTATGAACCGATCAAAGGGGAGAGAAGGTTTAAAGGGAGACCTAGATTTAGAATCTAAATATCATAGTTTTTATAGAAAAAAAAAAACATATTCTATAACAATGTAATTAAAAATTCTCATATTTATAAATTTAGGGAACTATTTTAAATAGTGCTTCTTGAGTTTGTGACTTAAAAAATTGACATAGGGTACTATTTTTTTTTACTTTTGGGGACTTTTTTTTTTAATTTGCTTGTGTGAAAGAAATATACGAATGTAACTATGATACGTAAGGACTTTTCCTTCCTGTCCAGTCCAGTGGAAATTTAAGTGGTCATCCCTTTTGCTCTCATTCTTATCTCCAGCTACTCATATTTATGTTATTTCTTAATACAAATTTGGAATTCTGCTTTCAGTAGGACGGAAATTTTTATTTTCAACAGTGAAATTAATATGGTATTAAACATTTCAATTATTCAAAAATAAATTTAGAGATTTTTCTATTTAGTACAAATAAAATCTTTGATATTTTTGTTTGTGTTGAAATTGATTAAAAAGCCACTACGATTTATTCTTGAGCACATCAATGTATGGAAACAGGATTTTTGAATACAACTATTAAAAACATGTTTAATTATTTAGTCAACAAAAAAAATATGAAAAATGTACTAAACGAGTGATAATTACATTTAGATTTTCTCAACAGCTATTTAAAAAATAAAGTTATAAAATCAAAAGCTACACTTTAATCTACACTTGTAACTTTATAACCAATTATAAAACAAAAAATAATAGAACAGAATTTTTTTTTTTTTTTTTTTTTTCTTCCTCCTTTGCTTTCCTAAGTGGTTGTAGGTTATAGGTTGTATTGTAATCAGAACCATCCTGAATATTTNGCTGTTTAACTTATGTAAGCAGAATCAATTCTTACCTATCCTTGCGTGGAGCTGTTTCTCTTGTCTCGTCGCTTCTTTGAATATAGCTAAGTAGGTAAAAGCCATTATCGTTGCCGGAATCCAGAACGATATTACAGATGAGCAAATGGCGTACAAGTTATTCACCTGAAATATTCATATTCATAATATTCATATATTATTGAATTGATATTCATAAATAAAAAAAACATATTAAGGGCACCAGGGTTACTCATGGGATCTGTTTGGGTCTCGCAAAGCTGGCGCTGACTACTAATTCCTGCCCTGGACAAGTTTTTCTGAAATGTAAAGCTGGTTCTGAACCATGGATGTTTAGAATGGGATGTCAACTTGTAGTAGATTGAGCCTCCAGTCATGAACCTAAGTGCATGAAAGGGAGGCTAACACTTATATGTTAAAGAAATTAATATTGTTTAAATTACATTTTTAGTTGTAGTACTAATATAATGTGTTCGGATTCTTATTATTATATTGATTTGTTTATTCTTATTTATTACTATTATTATTTCTCTTCATTCGTTAGAGACTCAAGCGACCCAAAGATCTTCACCACTCTTACCAAGTGGATTATTTTCCTAGATCCTTACTGCATTTAACTCTTACCACCCTCGTCTCAAATTGACCATTGAAATTGAGTATCAGACATCTGAATATCAAAACCCCTTCCTCCACAAGTTAGTCATCCGTAACACCAATGAGCCTATCTCCACTTGGTAATACTGGTATTATTGGTACATCAAGAAAACGTAGTCCATGGTTCATACATTGACCAAAACAAACACCGGATTTCCTGTAGGAAATATATTATCTTAAATAGGTTCCATTAACTTAGTGCACAATTCAGTAAGCGACAGAAAAACCATTAGCCCTCCTTCAAAATAAACCTGTCTAACTTATCTCCTAGTTCCTTAGGCTATTTATCCTGAATAATTCCCATCTATTTTACTGGTACTGCCCTCTTTGACGCAGGCCAGTCGCCCTTTTTATCTACTGCATCATACCCCCCCCCCCATCACATGTCCATCTCAAGTTTTTCTAATTTCCAAACCTTACCTCCTATTCATGAAAATGGTTTCCAGGTGACACGACTCCCCTCTCGCCTTCATGATAGGCAGTTGAGTTATTTATTAAACTTCTAAGGATGGAAAATTTTAAAATCGGAGTAAACACAATGTTTTTTTTTTAACTGTTACTTTGGAAAAGGATGGAATTCTTAATAAAATGTAATACTGTTTCTCTGATTTTACGTAAAATCCATAAATTCATAAATATTTATCTGGTTGTGGTATTTTATCCCACGTAAATTTTAAACAATTAATGAGAGGGAACAGAATAAAAAAATCTATCTGTCCCAGCCAGGAATCGAACCTGGATCTCCTGCTATCCGGGCCGGCGTGCTTAACCA
>KZ808317.1:26307-50400 GCA_000696205.2 Oncopeltus fasciatus
TATATATATTAGAAAAAAAGTATATAATTGTATGTACCAACATGTCTCAAGAAACCAAACTTATTTAGAGACAGATACAAAATTTTAAACCGTACATTAGAATTGATTTTGAAATCTAACTTTGCCATTCGTATTGAAAGTTTTCAAGATCGAGAGTGTTATTTCAAATTTCAGTATTTAATAGGTTTCTTTACTTAAATAAGAAAAAAAGTGTGCCGGGGTAGCTCAGAAAGTCCGTTCGGGTCTCGCAATCCTGGCGGTGAGGGTTCTAATCCCGCCTTATTTATAAATAAAAGCTTATCCTGAGCCATGGATGTTTAGAATGAGGTGGCAACCTACAGATAGCCCCTCCCTCCATGAGCCTAAAGGATTAAAAGGGAGGCTAACTAACTAAAGAAAAACAAAACAAAATAAAAATAATAGAAAGTCTCATCATTAAATTAACACTTTGGGGCGTCGGGATAGCTCAGGGGATCCGTACGGGTCTCGCAATCCTGACGCCGCGGGTTCAAATCCCGCCCAGGTCAATCTTTTATTTATAATATAGAAGGTTGTCCTGAGCTATGGGTGTTTAAAATAGGGTGGCAACCTGTAGATAGCCCCTCCCTCCAATGACCCTTAGTGGTTGCAAGGGAGGCTAACACAGAAAAAAAAAAAAAAAAAAAAATTAACACTTTTCACTCAGCTAAAACTAAGTATTAAGGTTACACCATTACAGGTTAATTGAGAAAAATCGGTTAAGAAAGTTAAATAACTCACTGAGATCTAGTGCTTTTATTATTTACATAATAGATAGAATGATAATGAATAATGAGATAATGGGAAAGAAAGGGAAAAGAATGATCTAAAAATATCACTACTTCAGCCAGGAATCAAACAAAATACAAAAGGCAGGAGCTACACCCCGAGGAGACTAGAATAGTTTTAGACTCCCCGCACCTCACTACGAGTCTAACCGCCAAGGATGACGAAAATATTGTCTTGTGCAATAAAAAATGAAATGTGGGATTACTTTTCCACAATTATCATTCTGATTTAAATAAAATTACATATTTCTTTATAGCAGACTCTTTAAGTATGACTTCTCATTTTTCATGGGGTGTTCCATGTAACAGTGCAGAGAGTATCACTGTACCTCTGGGTATCTCCAGGGCTTCTTCAGACTGTGGAAATGTGTATTTACACCAAATCAGATCGACCTAGGAATGCCTTATTTGCAGACTTGGAGTGGTACTCACGGATCCTTGCCGTCGATGTCGAAGTAGGAGAAGTGTATCCTGATCCTGTGTCCTTTGGAGCCGTGGAAGAAATAGTGGCACTCCGTGGTCACGGGATACGGCCCAGGGAAGTTGGGGCTGTGGAAACTTCCGCTCAGGAAGTCTTCAGCGCTGTACCTACACGAACAGTGATAACACTTATCACTCAAGTGATAACTCCAGAGACAAATTTAATGGTAAAGTTTATGGTTGGTGAAGAATCAAATGTAATGGCCTCAACTGCGGAATATTGTAGAATAATCTGGCATTTAATTAGAAATAATTATTGCATCTGATGTAGATTAAAAAATTTAAATTAATTATTAAATTACTTAAAACACAAAAACCATTTGGTATTATATGAAATTATATGTAGATAATTAACAACAGCAATTAAAAGGGAATCTACATATAATTGTTACTAAATCAAAATTCATAATTGCAAGTATATATACCAATAACTGTATTCCTTCTCCCTGAATTCTTCCAAGTCAGACAAGAATTGTCAAAATTGTCAAGTAAGACTATAAGTGGACATTTCGAGGGAAATCTTTTTAATGACATGTAGGTGTTATTTTACAACACACTTTTATTTTAAGAAAAGCGATGTTTGAGGTATAAATAACTGTTTAAGAAAAGTTGTTACGTAACCTCTTGGACTTATAAAGTGAAAAGGATGTTTAAAATTATTAGAACTTTGATATAATTTGATATGCCTTTGATATACTCAATATATATACCTTTGATATCAAAGGGTATAAAAGAAATATGTGTGTTTAGAACCGTATAAAATAATTCCACTGTCAAGTTTTTAGACCAATAACGAGTTATTATTGTAATTTATCAGTGAAATTTATCAATCAGTCAACTAATTTTTGATAACTTCTTAGATAAAATATATTTTACATTACTTTTAAGATGTTTTCAATCGTACGCATGCGCAGTTATTTTTCGAAATGAGCTAAATAAGCATACTTTCTGACATCTTGGCCCAAGGTTCTAATAGACCTGGTTCTACAGAAACATGGCTTCTTCTGGAACCATTATTAAATCAAAAACTTTGTACAAATATAATTTTAGTTGGTTAAGATTAAGTTTTCTTAGTCTTGACTAGTCTTTGCAAATGCTTGTACTTATTTCATTATATTTCTTAAATTAAAACGAAATTTTTGAACCTTATTTTTATGTACTGTAATATTTACCTGAAGGCACAAGGATACTCTGCCAGCTGACGACCGGTTTTAATTCCATAATCTGAAATGTAAAAATTAATCCTGTTTGTTAATTCATTAAAAAGTGTGTGTAAGAATAGCTCAATGAATATTGCAATATATATATATCTGTTTCATAAAGTGAATATTTTGTACATAATTATTCAGAACTAAAAAGCCTTTTATTTCCTGAAGTATTCACAACTTCTAAAGGAACAGTATTCATTACATGTTCAGGATATGTAATGTAATGTAATTTTTACAATTTGACAGAGTTATTGAAGATTAAGTAGATTTGAAGCAGAAATTCTGTTAATTTGATGAAAGTAGCTTGCTTTCGAAACCATGTTATCAAAAAATGTAATAAATTTAAAATAATAAATTTATATTCCAATTATTCATTTATATTCAATCGCTGCTATTTCTAAAAGCACAAGTTGAAGCCTGTTTTAGTCTAAACTATTTGATATAATCCATTTAACTATTAGATTGTTTTTAGTTCTGTTGTCACTCAATTAAGATAATTAAGTAACCTTTATTAATTATTAATCTTTAAGTATTCAGAAATAATAATAGAAAGTGCTTATGATTATTTTTTTGATGAGTTCTTTAAGAATTAAGACACCTTTTGAAATTCAACAATAGAAAATGGCTAACTGGAAGACTTACTTCCGAAAAAAAAAATCAAAACAAAAAAACTATAGGATAAAGCATGCAGTACTTTTTGTATTTTCCTTAAAACCTTGAGTTGAGAAAGTTCTTCGGCACAAGATGGAGACAAAATTTTATATGCGCCATGGGAATATATAGGGCCTCTACCTCTTTTGCGATCTAATAACTTCCAAGGCGAAGTTGAAAAGACCGAATTCAACCAGTTTATACCGCTCCTGTATATAATAGTTTACTTTACTCTCTCGGTGCATACATAACCAATATATATGTATATGTACTATTTACAGATATATATCTAGTAATGGGAATGAAAAATATTATCTACATATTCCTGTAATTTAAGCAGTTTGTTCTATGGACGTCTACATCTTATTATATACTAAATACAGGTCCTTTAAAATAATTATTTTGTCTTTCTATTAGAAGTAAGAGTCAATTATAAGAAAAAAAAAATTATTTTTTCTCACTTGACTAAAAATTTTATTGAAACTATATTATTGACAATCCTAAAATTTAAATATTCATAATAACATATTTAATTTCCATCTATTTAAGGCAAAATTTTCTAAAAAAAAAAAATAATAGTCTTTTGAATATACTATAATAGAATAAATATGATCTTACATTTTTATATTACAATTTTATTTTGTAAGTAAAAAACAAAAATGAAATTTATCGATAATAAATCTAGAAATTTATATATATTAGTCAATAGCCATTAGAGGACTCAAATTTTATTTTTGAGAGTTAATAACAATTTGATGATTTTTTAGCATAGAGTGAGGATAAGATGTTTTTGAAAGGTGGCACAGCCGAGGGAATTTCGAGGCTTGCATGCTTGGCCACAATTAAGACTTTTGGTTTGTGCTTCGCCGTAGTCCCGCTATTAACGTGAAATAAAAGCCTTCAAAGGTCCTTTTATAAACACTTTGAATTTTTAGAATAGAACAGCTATATAACCAAAAAGATAGCCACTTCCTCCGTGGTTCCGAAGCGGTAGAGGGGATACATATATATGATGCCCTAAATACAGTTATATGTTTTGTTGTCTGAGCTCACTCTTGACGAAGGAGTACTCAGCCCTGAAAGGTGTGGTGCCGTTCTCTATCTCCAGCTCCAGGCGATGTCCACTGGACATGATAGGTATCCAGGGCCCCGGCTGGAGACAAGGCACTGGAACGCCTTCTCGCCGGGATTCTACTGGCGCGTACAGTCTCAGACGGCACCTGGAGAAAAAAAAAAAAAAAAGAATTATTCAGTAGGAGAAAATATTGTTTGTTTGTTTTTTATTGTAAAAATATGGGGAAACATAAAAAAATATTAAACTATGCTCAAAGAAATTTAAGGTAAATTTTCGAAAATTAAAAACTTAAATAGACAGGATTTTGACTTGGTATATCTGTTTACATTTAGCTAATCCATCATATTATATCTATAAACTGTAACTTTCATAAGAGACAAAACTGGTTGCCTGCATTTTTATTTACAAAGAGATATTTATATTCTTTGTAATATTAAACTTCATTTCTCACAGAAATAAAATAGAAAAACGTTTTATAAGTCCACTATTCAAACATATTTGTTTTAGAAAATTGCTACTTTGCTGCCAGTTCAGAATTTTATGGAAAAATAATTTTTCTCAGCGCTATGAGTATTTATAAATGGCACATAATCCACTATTTAAAAAATCCGAAACAGGTTTACCTGTAACCAAAATAGTTTGGATTATATTTGTTTAACTTAATTAAGGTCTGCAAGGATTCGTTAAACGGTGACGGTAAACCAGAAACCAAATGACGCATAAGGGCCAAAATTTATTTTATTTTATTTATTTAGAGCAATTTGAAATTATATTATTTTAAATAAGTATATTATATTATTATAAATAAAAGACACTCTTGTATAGGCGAAATCGGGTTGATTTGACAACAATATCATGGATTATTAGGTATATTTTAATACGTTAGTCAACATGTTATTAATTTATTGCACTGAAAAACAAAAAAAAACTATATTTAATAAGTTTCAGTGGTCATTTAACCAATTCAGTGAACCAATAATGTGTTAAGGTTCAGTAAAGTATATTGAATACATATACACACGAGAAATTATGCTGTAAAATGTAGTAAATATTCCCGTAAAATAGATAAGGATGTGGGGCTCATTTGAAGCTCTAAATTTGGTTCGGAAAATTTTTTTTTAAAGAATCAAATTACTTTTTTGAAGTTCAACAATTCAAAATTATTTCACTTATTACAAAAATTCACTCTTTCATATGCTGTTAAGCTCCACGGGCTACAAGTATAATTTAAATCCCACAAAATTTGGTCATTAGCCTACTGGGTTTAGCAAAATTAGTTATTGTTAATTATTAGAAGTGGAATTGAGTTCGCTTATAGATTGTAACATACTATTGAAAACATTTTTATGATCCTCGACAAAGCGCCAATGACCTCAGGAGTCGATGCAAAAAAAAAANTATATATATATATTGGACTAAACTGAAATTAACATAGGCATAAAATAATTTATAATATTTATTTGAGTATTTTGAAGAGTAAGAAGCTAACCAATTACTCTTACTTTTATGAACTCTTTGTCTTATGTGAATGGATCCTGTTGCTACGATGGAATTAGCGTTAGCCTTGGAAAGTATCTTATTAACAAAACACGGATTTATCGTCTTTAACTTTGGACCTTCAATTACTTGAAGAATTATCGCTCATAGTCATTATACTCTTAATACCAACGCCACTAAGAATCGTTTTATCTTAGTTCCGAAGTCCGTCAAACAGGAAGCTCCCTTGTCTAATAAGGATATAAGATTTCCCAAGATAGATATAAATAAGAGTAATTCACAAAACTTATTAACGAGGTAGAGAGAAATTTGAAAATTGAGGGGAATTTAGCACAAACCATCTTGGTTACATTCAGTAAATTTCTTCCTTAACAAATGTGTTTCGAAACAATGTTATGGAACATAAAAATAAATAAATAAATTTTACACCTATTGTCCTTCATAGTTTTCGAAATAACAACGATTGTATTACGATTATAAATTATGGTCATTCTCAAAGCCCCTTATCCGATTTCAACTGAAAATAAATTATTTGAAAAGTTTGCAATAAAATGCCTAAGTAACGAGCTTGGTTACTAAATAAAATAAGAATGCCCAACCAAGCCTCAAAATTACGTTCTTAAATTCTGAAATTTTATTTTATAAAAACATTTTTGACCTATATGGTTCTCTACACTTTTAGTTCGTAACGTAGATATTAAGCTTTTGATATTAGTCAGGGTTTCGGCAAGGATATAACTTCGGCAAAAAAATAACTACTCCAAATAAATAAATACTCCAAAATTTTTGAGTAATTATTTCATTGTTGCTGAAGTTTCGACTTGATTTTTAAGTCGTCTTCAGGGCGGTAGTGATGTCTAGAGAGATCTCTTAGGGCGGTTTATGGTCACATCTCAGAGTGCAGAACTATACTCATTAGTTAAGTCTAAACGTCGGCAATAATAAAATAATTACCCTACAATTTTGGAGTATTTTATTTTTCGGATCCTGGCCGAAACACTGACTAATTTCCCCAGTGTTATACTCGATGGCCAACGAATTTCAACAATGTAGATATTAAGATTTTAAATTTCGGGTTTTTGCTATACCCGCCCCCTCTCGGGGGATTGACGGATTTTTATCATTAACGATCTCACCGATTGTTTTGAAAAAAAAAGGAACTTAAATGGTTTTATTATTTTAAAAATTGTGAACTTGTAAAGAGAATATATAGATAATCTTGTTAAAAATATTTTTAAAAGCGTCATGGTACCAACGTTAACATATTGATTTCCTTACGAGAGTCTGTTCATACCTACCACGGCAGGTCTTGAATTTGCGAAACGAAGAATTCACCTCTTTTACGAAAAGATAATAAAAATAGATAAACATTGTTCTAGTGTAATGTGGGTGTGTATACTTACTCCTGCAGTTTAGGGGTGAAGTGTGTCACGTGCAATCGGATCCTCTCCTTGCCAGAGCCGGAGAAGACAAAAAGGCACTTGTTGGCCGCGAGATTCGGCCCAGGGTAGCCAGGGGAGGTCACAGCCCCGCTGCGATGGTATTCGCTCTTAATCAGCTTCTCACAGCTTGAGCCTGAAACAAGAGTCACCAATCAGTATGCGGCACATAAAAAATGGTAAGGGAAGAATGGTGTACGTAATGTCACAACCAATGTTTTCCCATAGGCCTTTTCAGGAGATTATTTCCTCACTAAATATATATGCTTAATCATAATCAGAGAACATGCTCTATCGCTTAGTCAGTACACTCGTAACTCGCACTTTTGAAGGGATGATCACCTCTACCTCTATCTGATGCATTGATATCATATGCTATTTGCATAAAACCATATACGCCTGGAATTATATTGCATCATATAATTGAAGAGAATTTAATAGAATTGACGAGCTTAATTTTATTTATTTAACAAGCAAAAAGAAAATAAAAATTGTACTTATTTAAAAAAAAATGTTTTCTAAAAAAGAAATAAAATATATTTAATGTTTTATTGGATATGATAAATTTATTTATATTCACTTCTTAAAAATCGATTTTTTGAATTCCTCATAACTGAATGATGAACACTAAAGAAAACAATCACTCTGATAATTAATGTTTAGATCATAGTGGATTGATACTGCACTGAAAAATTGATTATTTCTCAAAAAAGAAGATGTAATCATATTTAAGTGAAACTTACAGTGTCAAACTTTTTTAATAATTAAGAATTTAATTATATTAATGGAAAAAATATTTACATAAGTTTTTTTGAGTTAGTATAGAAAGAAGTTAACGTTTACATTGTGAATTTAATATATAAATAACTTTGATATTCAGAAAAGTTTTGCATTATTCTTAATATAACTCATATAACTAAAATTCTATGCTTAGGGTAACTTAGAGTAAAATAAGCAGACTTTGTAATGATTTAGAAAAAAAAAAAATGAACAAAAAAAATTAGCACTTAGAAAAATCTAATAATAACATTTAGAATAATTAGAAAATTATTTATATAAAATACGACCTTCTGTTTTCTACTTCTCGATGAAAGGCAAAAGGCCAAAATTAAATTACGATAATTCTAAAATTACTTATTAGATGCCTCTCCAGAGCTTAAAATATATTAAACAATTTGTAATGATGAATCTTGCGCTTCCAAAGTTCAGTTTGGAAAATAATTAATTTTTTGGTAAATTATTGATTTTTTTAAATTAAAAAAAAATTTTTTATCCATTTGTTTTATGAAGATGGCTTACAATGAAAGCCGAAACGTTGGCAGATAATCTCTTAAAAAAATACATGTTTTTTAAATTTGTATTTTTTTTTGGATCTACCTTGACCGAACCCCAACTAAAATCATCTAATAATAATTATTAATATTAAAAAAAAATTTTCGTCAAGAGAACGGGTTTTAATTTCCTATACCCATATAGGCCTATACCCATGAGGCAAATCATAGCTAAAACTATGTGAGACAACACTGGATTTACTGATTTACTCTGATTTCATCAGAGTAAAGTAGCCAGGCTCTGGAGAGACGCAATCACTGTGGTTGGCAGGGGGTGAACGCGTCTCACCTGTAGAGCTGCGAAACTATTTACAACGCACAACATAGCAAAGAGAGCAGCTGGGCGTGGCCGTGGTGGTGATCGGGGGGTGGGGCTTTGGCCGTCTCTTGGACTGGGAACTTGACTCAACAAACCTTAAATAAGACTGTTATCATATATTACATTAAGTCACGCACTCATATACTAAGAACTGCTAAAAGAAAAATGGTAATGATATCATAGTATACTTAAGACTGACGATTAAAAGTATTTACAGTAGAAAAATTATAAAAATAAAATAAAAAAAAAGATTAAAATTTCAAAAAGCTCTTGTCCTAATAATGATTTTTTTGGTATCAATAATATAACTATAATAAAATGAATTATAAAAAATATCTATCTTGCATAACATTAAATTCAACAATGATGATAGACAATAGTATTTAAGGCAATAATGACCCTCAGTGGTTGCCATGCCTTTAAATAAGAAAAAAAAAGTAGACAGGAATAATAGTTTTTTACTCAAAACTATTGAATTCATATTCTTGCACTTTTTTTAGATTGAGGTAGATACAATAATTTTGCTCTTGTAATACATGGCTAAAACAAAAATGGAGAACACGAGGCCAATTAATGTCCGATACTTGATCATCGCTTGAGATTTGGTGTTTTTATTTTTCAATTAATAGATGTTATTTACTTTTGTCCATGGAAATGTATATATAAGCAGGAAAAGTTCCCGTTACTCAATAGACTAGTTACTTGCAATGAGTGATTACTACTGAAGGAATTCATTGCGCACGCGCCTGTGGGAAGTTTATGGCATTTTACCTTTTAGAAGTTACCTGAGAAAACACAAGTAAGGTTATTCATCCCGTGACGTAAGTAAGTCAATGACGTGTTACTTACGTGTAGCGCTGACTGCAGGTCCACCTTCGCCAGTTCTCTGCTCCTCCTCTTCAGTTCGTGCTTCTGGAACAGGACAATAACAAGCTGTAATCTGGCTCACAGAAAGAAGTACAAGTAAATCATATAATAGAGAATAAATATATATATCTGATGTAATATATGATAAATTCATTACTTATACACTACTGTATTGCATATCTCTCTTAATTATTAAAAAAGTATTTCTATGTTCACGTAGGTTTCGACGGTCGTCAGATGTATTTACCGTTTCAGCCCTGAAGAAGCCATCACATGATGTGCGAAACCTCGGCAAATATCAACAACTTGACACGGTCCAACCCGGAAGAAGAAACGGTAAATACAAAAGTATTTCTATTTGTTGGAAAGACACCTTTTTTAAAATACGTTTCCATTGGGTGTAATAACATTTCTAGGACCGAAAGTTATACTGAAATTAGAACTAAATATATGAAATGTTCAGATTTAAAGCGATTATGTGGGTGTTATCCCTATTACTTGGCACGCGTATCTTTTTATCTACCAACTATATTTTCTACAGAAATCCCTCATATTAGGTGGATCGTAAGCAGTGAAGTTTAAACTAGAAAGACAATATAGGCAGGTGATAATTTAGTAGAAAAATTGATTTTTAAAAAGAAAATGATTTTGCACAAAATCAATAAAAAATGGAATCATAAGTATTAAACAATTAATGAGGGGGAATAGAATAAAAAAATCTATCTTTCCAGCCAGGAATATAGATAGATGTTTTTATTCTATTCCCTCTCATTAATTGTTTAAAATTTACGAGGGATAATAAACCACAACCAAATAAATGTTTATAAAGAAAATTTGAATGAAGCAAATGACGAGAGTCGACAAATAGCTTGACAATGTCAGCTCCTTCGATTTTATGACGAAGTTCTCGTCTTTCTCGTGGGTTAGGCTCTCGCTATTGTAGAGGGAATTTAATGAGATATCTAGCTCGTCCTGGTGGTGAAATGGTTAAGCACGCCGGCCCGGATAGCAGGAGATCCAGGTTCGATTCCTGGCTGGGACAGATATTTTTTTTTATTCTATTCAATAATTGTTTAAAATTTACGTGGGATAATAAACCACAACCAAATAAATATTCATATAACTAAAATTCTATGCTTAGGGTAACTTAGAGTAAAATAAGCAGACTTTGTAATGATTTAGAAAAAAAAAAAATGAACAAAAAAAATTAGCACTTAGAAAAATCTAATAATAACATTTAGAATAATTAGAAAATTATTTATATAAAATACGACCTTCTGTTTTCTACTTCTCGATGAAAGGCAAAAGGCCAAAATTAAATTACGATAATTCTAAAATTACTTATTAGATGCCTCTCCAGAGCTTAAAATATATTAAACAATTTGTAATGATGAATCTTGCGCTTCCAAAGTTCAGTTTGGAAAATAATTAATTTTTTGGTAAATTATTGATTTTTTTAAATTAAAAAAAAATTTTTTATCCATTTGTTTTATGAAGATGGCTTACAATGAAAGCCGAAACGTTGGCAGATAATCTCTTAAAAAAATACATGTTTTTTAAATTTGTATTTTTTTTTGGATCTACCTTGACCGAACCCCAACTAAAATCATCTAATAATAATTATTAATATTAAAAAAAAATTTTCGTCAAGAGAACGGGTTTTAATTTCCTATACCCATATAGGCCTATACCCATGAGGCAAATCATAGCTAAAACTATGTGAGACAACACTGGATTTACTGATTTACTCTGATTTCATCAGAGTAAAGTAGCCAGGCTCTGGAGAGACGCAATCACTGTGGTTGGCAGGGGGTGAACGCGTCTCACCTGTAGAGCTGCGAAACTATTTACAACGCACAACATAGCAAAGAGAGCAGCTGGGCGTGGCCGTGGTGGTGATCGGGGGGTGGGGCTTTGGCCGTCTCTTGGACTGGGAACTTGACTCAACAAACCTTAAATAAGACTGTTATCATATATTACATTAAGTCACGCACTCATATACTAAGAACTGCTAAAAGAAAAATGGTAATGATATCATAGTATACTTAAGACTGACGATTAAAAGTATTTACAGTAGAAAAATTATAAAAATAAAATAAAAAAAAAGATTAAAATTTCAAAAAGCTCTTGTCCTAATAATGATTTTTTTGGTATCAATAATATAACTATAATAAAATGAATTATAAAAAATATCTATCTTGCATAACATTAAATTCAACAATGATGATAGACAATAGTATTTAAGGCAATAATGACCCTCAGTGGTTGCCATGCCTTTAAATAAGAAAAAAAAAGTAGACAGGAATAATAGTTTTTTACTCAAAACTATTGAATTCATATTCTTGCACTTTTTTTAGATTGAGGTAGATACAATAATTTTGCTCTTGTAATACATGGCTAAAACAAAAATGGAGAACACGAGGCCAATTAATGTCCGATACTTGATCATCGCTTGAGATTTGGTGTTTTTATTTTTCANATATTTATAAAATTAAAATTAAAAAGTAAATAGCGAGAGTCATTTAAACAGCTTCACAATGTCAGCTCCTCCGAGCATAAGACAATATATTCGTCTGCCTTGGAGGTTAGACTCTCAACAATAGTGCGGGGAATTTAATAACTTATCAGACTTGTCTCGGTAGCATAAATGGAAAATACACCGGCCCGGATGGCAGGAGATCCAGGTTGGAAATCTTGCTGGAACAGTTAGATTTTTTATTCTGTTCCCTTGCACTAAAAAATGTTAAAATTTACGTGGGATTAAATACCACAAAAAATATTTATAAAATTAAAATTAAAAAGTAAATAGCGAGAGTCATTTAAACAGCTTCACAATGTCAGCTCCTCCGAGCATAAGAAGATATGTATAACTAAAAATTGATAAGTATTAAAATTTTGGCTGTTTAACCCTGTTGAAATGTGCTACAGTAAAATGTCCTTTTTGTTCTGACACTTTTGATTTAAGCGAGAAATTCAAATTTTGCTTACTTAAATACCGTGTTCACCGAATTTAACCAAGCTTTTTATGTATTTACCATTTCATCTTCCGGGTTGGACCGAGTCAAATTGTTCTTATTTGCCGAGCTTTCGCACATCATGTGATGGCTTCTTCAGGGCTGAAAAGAGAATACATTCTCTTTTCAGCCCTGAAGAAGCCATCACATGATGTGCGAAAGCTCGGCAAATAAGAACAATTTGACTCGGTCCAACCCGGAAGATGAAATGGTAAATACATCTGACGACCGACGAAGCCTACGTGAACAAGCTTTTTATGTCCATCAAAGAGCCATTAAGAGAGATTTAAATATTGATAACAAGTCAAATTGAGATACCGCGGGTGAATTATTTTTTGAAATGTACATGAATATTTAACAAGCAATATTAACACGATTAAGTGTATATTTAAAGAAATATTGGATTTTACTTATTTGAATTATAAAATCTAAGAGACGGGATTTATATAATGCTCAACGAGAATTACCAAAAAACTTAGTTTCAGTTTATCACTGTTTCTGATTCTTTCACACTAAGTAGGATTTCTATCAGTTTTAATTATCTGACAAAGAAACGGTTAAGCTTCCAAATCTTAAACTTATTTGGAATTTAGACTTAACTTATGTAAAAAGTTTAATATTATCGGATTGTGTTTTTATCTAATTTTCAGAAGATTTGTTTCAAACTGTGTTCTGTAAATAGCATTAAGATATATTTTAGAAAATCTACTTAGTAATATATTTTACTTTCTAATATTTCATATATTTATTATTTCTAATTGTATTTTTATGAATTAACATATATTTTTAACAATCTTAATAATTTGAGAAATGGCCTAAATCATCAGTAATTTAAAAATCATAAATAAACTTTTCATCCCAGTTGCAACAAACAAAAGAAGCAGGACACTTAGAAATTCTAGAAGTTTCGACAGTACACGATACATTCCATTTATCTTTGAATAGTATGAAAGATACCTCTCCAGAACCTGACAATGTATTTGTATGGCTTATTAAGTTTTTATCAATGAAAATAAAATGATAAAAATTATAATACTAAAGCTTTACATTATGTATATGTAAATATATATATGTATTATATTAANAAAAATAAATAAGCGAACCGTAAAAGGTTAGTGACCATTTCTTATTTACTTTATATATAGATGTTGAACTTAATTTCCTTTGACCGCAAAGTTTATTTTAATTTAAGAAGATTTTTAATATTTTAATGTGTTTTTATAAACATTATTGAACAAGCAATGATATTATGCTTATTAAAAAATAATTGGAGCTATAGGCGTATCTTAATTCAGCCCTTCTCACTCTCCTGAATTAATTTGTGCAAAACATCAAACTTTGTCTGCCTAGTTTAGCAATGCAAGTGTTTCCATCCCAATATTGATAATAAAGCCATCACTTTTATTTTTGAATATTGTTATTTAATTAAAAAAAAAATCTCTCTAGAAAATTGATGGGTAAGAGCAAAGTTGATAAGGTAGTCTGGCGTGAAATTACATTTTGGAAGACGTAAATGTCTCCAGGTACTGGCTATACTAGAGCCCAAGAATTTTTGTAATCATATCATTGATAAAAAAAAAAAAGAAAGATAAAAAATGGTTCAGTTCAAGTTGTGATGGATGTGTTTCATCTGGGATTCGAAGGAAAGTTTGTAAAAGGTTATAGTGAACTAAAGTTTAAGATTTAAACCTTAAACTTAACTTAATAACTTAAAGTAATTGCAAATACTATCTTAACAAAAATAATACTTATCAATAGAAATTATTCTTCTCCATTTGTATTGGTTCTTCTGAGGAAATAATTCTCTAGGCGAGGAAATATTTTCCAAGGTAGAGTACTAGTTTCAGCTTTTAAAAGGTATTCAAGAATTTATAAGTTGATTCATCATTAAAATATTTATAAGTTTATTCTTTCGTAAAAATAAATGTTAATTAAATTATAAGTCTAGGATTGCCTCTGAGTAGAAATTATATTCCATATTTTTATTTTACCAAATATGCTAATTATCAAAATTTAGAAATTGACCTTATCTCGAATTAATTAATGTATTTTAAAATCCTCTTTGGGACTCAGGTTTTGGGCTGATTATCACACTATTGTTTATTTCAAATTTTAAACTTTAAAACGTTATAAATTTATAGTAAATTAAAGCGAGAGAAGAGCTAGTTCAATAGAGATTAAAGAGGATTGAACATAAAATATGAATTTATTTTTTAGTAATTAGTCAATGTACATAGTTAATATTATGTTATTACATCAAAGTTTATAATTGATATAATGATTACAATATCATGTTTCATACGATCGTATATTTCATAAATTAAAGCAGGCAGATAATCAAGTTTTTGAGATGTCTAAACAAAAATATAGCAACTTCAACTCAGGGATTGATCGATCAGAGTTAATATTTCATATTTATCAAAATAATTTTATGTTAGGATATGAATACCAATATAATTGAAGCAGGCTGTGACACATTAATAGGGAAACCATAAAGACGGGTATAGGGTTATGTTCCTATAAACTAATTTCGTCCCACGCTGGTTACAATCAATTCTGTTCCAACGTTTGAAGTTTTATTAAAAATAATCAGACTTAAATAATACTTAATAAACTAAATAGATTTTTTTATGCATGTATTGGATGGAGGGATTTCTTCAGGTTATCTTCTTTGATACAATTCCTACTTCTTAAAATAAAAATAGAACACGCAAAAAAAACAAAAGAAAAGAAAAAAAAACAGGACGTAGATATGAGAGTGATTACCAGAACCACAGGAAATTTTATCAAATCCTAAACTTCCCTGTTTGGTTTTTTGTCAACTTATACACATAATTTATCCCCTTATTTCTCATAATTTTCTTGCCCTGAAAAAGGTTTAATTTAATTTAAAGGAATGTATTTATATTATTTAGTTGGAGGACTTACTGATCTCCGTAAGATCCTACTACAATAAATAATAATTGTAGCATTCGCAAAGGACACTTCGAAATTGTGTGTCCAGTGTAATATACGAAGAGATGCTGTTATGGACTTATGTTTACCCAATTAGTAACATGAGCATGGGGATTTTATGATTTATTAGAATTTATATAACAGTCTCATAGAGCATTTATTTCATTAGTTATGTTTAAATATTTTTAAATGCACCAGAGGCTAAGAATTGGCAGGAAAACTACTATCAACATTATACGCCAGGTAAAGACCATTTTACTGTATTTAATTCTTATTTTGATGTATTTACCATTTCATCTTACATCAAATATTATACTATTGACAGGCTGTATTGCAGGTAAAGCATGATAGCTCCTTTGGTAAGTAATATATGCACTGGCACAAATACTCTTAGTAAAGTACTTTTCTATAACAAATTTATGGATTTTGGAGAATTTTCCAGTATATTCATACGTTTCGGAGTCAGCAAGTCGCATGGGCAAACCAATAAAAAATACCAAATTTTTTGTACTATAAGGACTTTGCAAAATGTTTCCGATTTTCTTAAGTCTTGTCTCTTTTTAGACTTAATTTTGGCAACTTCCTCCAAAGAATTTAAGTTTCATCTGTTCTTATTCGGTGCCAGCGAATTTTACAAATCTGATATCCACAAGTATGAGGAATGAGTTTAATACTTGGCCTGCCTCTACTATCTGAATTACTTGTTCAGATTACTGAAGGGTAGCGCATATTCTCGTGGTATATTTCTTCACAGTTTATAATTTAAAAAAATTAATTTTGTTTATGTAGTAATATAACTTTTTGGAATAATTTTCCAAACAGTAACATATCAAGTTTTCCAAATCAGTTGTCAGTTCGGCTAGCACTAACAATAGTTTGCGGGCCCTTGGAGCAGGATTTATCCATATATGATACGAGGATAATAGCGACTTGACAAGACAGAATAAACAACAAAAAAAAAATACAATAAATAGTTAAGGCAGACCAATACAAAAATTCGTCAATTTTTCTGTCCTTCCTTTTAAACTCTGAAAATTAGTTTAATAATTAGCATTAGAAATGTCGTGATTGAAAATTTATTATAACTTTAAAAATAAACAGTAAAACATATATATATATATATAGGCCTATACCCATGAGGCAAATCATAGCTAAAACTATGTGAGACAACACTGGATTTACTGATTTACTCTGATTTCATCAGAGTAAAGTAGCCAGGCTCTGGAGAGACGCAATCACTGTGGTTGGCAGGGGGTGAACGCGTCTCACCTGTAGAGCTGCGAAACTATTTACAACGCACAACATAGCAAAGAGAGCAGCTGGGCGTGGCCGTGGTGGTGATCGGGGGGTGGGGCTTTGGCCGTCTCTTGGACTGGGAACTTGACTCAACAAACCTTAAATAAGACTGTTATCATATATTACATTAAGTCACGCACTCATATACTAAGAACTGCTAAAAGAAAAATGGTAATGATATCATAGTATACTTAAGACTGACGATTAAAAGTATTTACAGTAGAAAAATTATAAAAATAAAATAAAAAAAAAGATTAAAATTTCAAAAAGCTCTTGTCCTAATAATGATTTTTTTGGTATCAATAATATAACTATAATAAAATGAATTATAAAAAATATCTATCTTGCATAACATTAAATTCAACAATGATGATAGACAATAGTATTTAAGGCAATAATGACCCTCAGTGGTTGCCATGCCTTTAAATAAGAAAAAAAAAGTAGACAGGAATAATAGTTTTTTACTCAAAACTATTGAATTCATATTCTTGCACTTTTTTTAGATTGAGGTAGATACAATAATTTTGCTCTTGTAATACATGGCTAAAACAAAAATGGAGAACACGAGGCCAATTAATGTCCGATACTTGATCATCGCTTGAGATTTGGTGTTTTTATTTTTCAATTAATAGATGTTATTTACTTTTGTCCATGGAAATGTATATATAAGCAGGAAAAGTTCCCGTTACTCAATAGACTAGTTACTTGCAATGAGTGATTACTACTGAAGGAATTCATTGCGCACGCGCCTGTGGGAAGTTTATGGCATTTTACCTTTTAGAAGTTACCTGAGAAAACACAAGTAAGGTTATTCATCCCGTGACGTAAGTAAGTCAATGACGTGTTACTTACGTGTAGCGCTGACTGCAGGTCCACCTTCGCCAGTTCTCTGCTCCTCCTCTTCAGTTCGTGCTTCTGGAACAGGACAATAACAAGCTGTAATCTGGCTCACAGAAAGAAGTACAAGTAAATCATATAATAGAGAATAAATATATATATCTGATGTAATATATGATAAATTCATTACTTATACACTACTGTATTGCATATCTCTCTTAATTATTAAAAAAGTATTTCTATGTTCACGTAGGTTTCGACGGTCGTCAGATGTATTTACCGTTTCAGCCCTGAAGAAGCCATCACATGATGTGCGAAACCTCGGCAAATATCAACAACTTGACACGGTCCAACCCGGAAGAAGAAACGGTAAATACAAAAGTATTTCTATTTGTTGGAAAGACACCTTTTTTAAAATACGTTTCCATTGGGTGTAATAACATTTCTAGGACCGAAAGTTATACTGAAATTAGAACTAAATATATGAAATGTTCAGATTTAAAGCGATTATGTGGGTGTTATCCCTATTACTTGGCACGCGTATCTTTTTATCTACCAACTATATTTTCTACAGAAATCCCTCATATTAGGTGGATCGTAAGCAGTGAAGTTTAAACTAGAAAGACAATATAGGCAGGTGATAATTTAGTAGAAAAATTGATTTTTAAAAAGAAAATGATTTTGCACAAAATCAATAAAAAATGGAATCATAAGTATTAAACAATTAATGAGGGGGAATAGAATAAAAAAATCTATCTTTCCAGCCAGGAATATAGATAGATGTTTTTATTCTATTCCCTCTCATTAATTGTTTAAAATTTACGAGGGATAATAAACCACAACCAAATAAATGTTTATAAAGAAAATTTGAATGAAGCAAATGACGAGAGTCGACAAATAGCTTGACAATGTCAGCTCCTTCGATTTTATGACGAAGTTCTCGTCTTTCTCGTGGGTTAGGCTCTCGCTATTGTAGAGGGAATTTAATGAGATATCTAGCTCGTCCTGGTGGTGAAATGGTTAAGCACGCCGGCCCGGATAGCAGGAGATCCAGGTTCGATTCCTGGCTGGGACAGATATTTTTTTTTATTCTATTCAATAATTGTTTAAAATTTACGTGGGATAATAAACCACAACCAAATAAATATTCATATAACTAAAATTCTATGCTTAGGGTAACTTAGAGTAAAATAAGCAGACTTTGTAATGATTTAGAAAAAAAAAAAATGAACAAAAAAAATTAGCACTTAGAAAAATCTAATAATAACATTTAGAATAATTAGAAAATTATTTATATAAAATACGANATATAATATTTTCTCGAAAAATCGCATACTAAGAAATATAATTTGGAGTCTAATTTATGGAGCTAAGACACCAAATTTGGTTTAAGTCTTTTACTGCCAATCCTTAAAGCAATTAATTTTCGGTTGTAATCAAATAAAAAAATAGGAGGTGAAAAAAATTAATAACTGTAATACTATAGTTTTATTAAGAATAGTTATTTGAGTAAAAAACAATTTAAATAACTTAATAGATGTAAATTTAAACTTATAAGACTCTCAACTATTTCAGTTATCAGTGACATTATTTGCTTTTTATGTATTTATTTTTCACTTCGAAATTAATGCGAGCAAATACAATATTATGTAATAAATATTTGTAAGGGGTACCATGGTAGCTCATTGGATCCGTACGGGGTCTGGCAATACTGGCGTTGCGGGTTCAAATCCCGCCCTGGGCAAGCTTTTATCGATAAATAAAAGATTGTTCCGAGCCTTGGATGTTTGAATGGGATGGAAATCTGTAGATAGCCTCTCCCTTCATAGGGGATTTGTACCAGCAGCCCTAGGAATTATAGGCCCTAAGGCTCCTCTAAGACACCCCAGAGCCTCTAATAAACTAAAAAAATCAACTCTATAATAAACTTAAAAAATACAAGTGACGGACCGTAATGAAGAACCCTCATTATATATATATATATATATATAAAACATATTAATATACATTCACATATGTTCACACACATACAAACACACTTTACATTTACGTTTATAATTTAAAGGATAATGAGGATCTTGATCAAATAATTTTGTACTATTACTTCAGTCTTGGCTAATAATCCGGCAATATAATTAATCTTCTTCAGGTTTGAATATTTACTCAAACAATTTGTTTTTACAATTTTGATATGAATTATTTATTATAAAACCAATAATCTATTTTGTGTCATTTAATTTTTATTATTTATATAAGTAAGTTTTAATTTTGAAGAGTAAAAATACACATTAATATATAAACAAACTAATGTAGCCTCTATATTTGTTTGGCCAAGGCTAGCATATTATTACTGGCTAGTGTCAAATTTGAAATTTGAACCCGCAGCGCCAAGAGTGAAATAACAGATCCCTTTCGGATAACCCAGTGTCAATTTCGTTATTCAATACCATGCAATAGAGTACGGTCTTGCTTAAAACCATATAAGCAAGCTAGAGATTTCTATTTATTTATATATATTTAATTTATCTATGATTGCAAATGTATCTTTTCCTACTGAATGAAACTTAGTAAACATTTAAAGCATTGGAAAGTTATCGCTAATACCTATACTTGTTTTACAGTAATTGTCAAACAGATTTTTTTTCTTGCAACGACCTATAGACCAGAAATTAGGTTTATCATACCTTCTATTAACCGACTTCATTGGTTTCTGCAAACCATCTTCTGTTGGCGAGCGCTTTCGGACATTATCCATCTTCTGGCCGAATACATGTGTTCACTGTCACTATCTGTAGGACATGATGTGGAGTTGAATACAGACAGTGACAGTGAACACATGTATTCGGCCACGAGGATGGACAATGTCCGAAAGCGCTCGCCAACAGGAGATGGTTTGCATTAACCTATGAAGACGGATAATAGAAGGTATGATAGTTCTTTATTCATTGGTAGTTATAATAACCCTTTAAGAAATTAAGTTCATCAAACACAACTAGTATCGTCTAGTATTTACAGATTTTTAACATAGACTTTAAAAAACATTTGATCCAAAGAACAAGGATTGAAGTGGATTTTTTTTCTTTGATAATACACGAATATTCTTATTATCTTTTAAATACTTACGATCACACAGTGAGGGGCTAATTGCAGGTAGCCAATGTGTTATAAATATATATATGGCAGTGAACAAGCTTTCATTTTTTCAGAATGACACTAAGCCAAAGTGTCAGGCTTGTGATTACAGAACTGACTTCTTCGACAAAGATGGCGTCTCTTCATACTGAGTTTAAATATTTTGTAAATTTATAGGTCATAAATGATGTTTAACTTTACCCAAATATAAACCAATATCTAAAACCTGAATGTAAAGGCTCGCAGGTTCTATGGTTGATAAATTACTGATAATGAAGGAATCCCCCAGAGAGGATAGCACTATCTTCAGCTGATTGCCACCATCAATAATGAACGACTGGCTCTTGAATGCCGCAGGGACGTGACTGCTGTGCGAGGCGTTCGGAGACACCGCCTTTTCCCGCCTGTATCCAGGCCCATCCGTTAAATACATTAATGTATTCAAAGCCCGCCTGGGGCCAAGGCCGTGAATGATTAATCACCGGCCTTCGTCGTCTTTCAGTATCACTATAGTCCCCTCTTGCTTGAGACTAAAACCTCCCCTAAAGCGAGCTGTAAGATATGACGTCATAAGCTAGGTTGTCCTGAGTGAAGAGTAAAAAAAAAAGGAGACCCTTTATGGTCTTAAATGCCTACAGTAATACAGATTACACCATTAAGCGCGAAGAGCTTTCATTTGTTATGATCATGTTATTAATAATAGTTATTTATGATTGTATAGTTTTTTCATGGACATTAAAAGTATTAAGCTTCTAAGAAAGTTGTAAAATTCTAAATGTTGAGTTTGTTTTATTATTGTTTTCTTATATGTATGTAACTTTAAATAATATTAGATTGGCCTGAAGTAATAATCAAATCCTCTTGTCTTTAGAAACTAATTTTTTTTCTCTCGCAAAATCATTAATTTTACTATATTATGTATAGAATAGAATAAAGTCTAATAACTATATTATTAGCAGATTTTCTATAGAAAAATCAATGTTGACACCTTAATGTGAATTATGAAAAAAAAAATTAATGGGTCCCACAATGGAGTAGCTAAACATACGGCACGCTATAGTTCATTTACATATATGCCTTTAAGTGCTTTTTAAAAATAAGTCCGCCAATAAAAACAAATTTGGTATTTAAGCAATTTATACAAACATTTGGATGAGTTTATTAATGACTGAGAGCTAGGTGGAGGGGGAGGACTAAAACCAAAACTTAAAATCTTATTAAGTTCATTACTTTTAGTGTTATGAAATAAAAAGTATAGAACAAAAAAAGGAATAAGAAATCACATTAAAACATTTAATTATATAATATTTTCTCGAAAAATCGCATACTAAGAAATATAATTTGGAGTCTAATTTATGGAGCTAAGACACCAAATTTGGTTTAAGTCTTTTACTGCCAATCCTTAAAGCAATTAATTTTCGGTTGTAATCAAATAAAAAAATAGGAGGTGAAAAAAATTAATAACTGTAATACTATAGTTTTATTAAGAATAGTTATTTGAGTAAAAAACAATTTAAATAACTTAATAGATGTAAATTTAAACTTATAAGACTCTCAACTATTTCAGTTATCAGTGACATTATTTGCTTTTTATGTATTTATTTTTCACTTCGAAATTAATGCGAGCAAATACAATATTATGTAATAAATATTTGTAAGGGGTACCATGGTAGCTCATTGGATCCGTACGGGGTCTGGCAATACTGGCGTTGCGGGTTCAAATCCCGCCCTGGGCAAGCTTTTATCGATAAATAAAAGATTGTTCCGAGCCTTGGATGTTTGAATGGGATGGAAATCTGTAGATAGCCTCTCCCTTCATAGGGGATTTGTACCAGCAGCCCTAGGAATTATAGGCCCTAAGGCTCCTCTAAGACACCCCAGAGCCTCTAATAAACTAAAAAAATCAACTCTATAATAAACTTAAAAAATACAAGTGACGGACCGTAATGAAGAACCCTCATTATATATATATATATAGAAAATGAGGGTTCTGGGTTCTTCATTACGGTCCGCCACTTGGCTTGTATAAAGTTTTGGCGGGAAACCATGGTGTCCGCAATTTTCTTCATTTGCGTGTGCCAGAAGCCCCCTTTTTACCCTACTTACGCATACACACGCACACCCACATATAAACACATGCATACATTATGAAGTTAACTTGTATAATAGGAGTTAAAAAAATAAAAAAATAAACTACTTACCGAGGGCGAGGAAATGGTAGGATGCTACGAAGCCATGCCCGGGCCAGATGGAGCTGGTGGCGAGTTCTATGAAGAGCTGGTGTGAGCTGGAGACTACCTCGGCTCTGGACATCTGGTTGCAGAGCACAGCTATCACTGGAGAGAGTGCGCTGCCACCGTCGTGTACCTTCACCACGTCCTCTCGATCCAGGCAGCTGGAACAGACATTAATCTCGTCAGGGGGAATAGAGGAGTTAATTGTCTGAGTGACTGGCCTCCCCAACCGAAGGTCCTTGTTTCAATATCCATAGTAGGTTTTTCTTTCTGTCTGTGCTTCTATTTGTAATGCCACAAAGGATTCCTGATGTGCTCCTAGGGAGTACCTAGTCCTAGCTGTGTATCATTCAAAAACTTAAGGCGGCCAGAACGGTGAGCTGACCCCATTTCGTCTCTAGTGAGCTGAGGGCTGAGAATAAATACACTCCCTGGGCCTGTGCGGTCGAGTGTGAGACTGGTTTGGGTAAACAGGGAAAATGAATTGTACCTATCAAATAACATTTTCAATATCGGAAATTCACAGGTTAAAATTTACTCATGATTAAATTACGAATAATGTAAGAGTGTTGAAAATATATTGGCAAACCGAAAAGTTTTTTTAAACAATTAATGAGAGGGAATAGAATAAAAAAAACTATCTTTTGAGTCCTAGCTGGGACAGATAGATTTTTTTATTTTATTCTCTCTCAAATGTTAAAAATTTACTTGGGATATTTTTACAACAAAATAAATATTTATAAAGAAAAATTAAAAAAGTTAATGACGAGCGTCGACAAATAGCTAGACAATGGCAGCTCCTTCGAGATTAAGACGATGTATTCGTTTTTTTTATTATTAATTATTAAAAGTTTTTTATTTTCCTAATATTCCCTTATATAAGAAATAAGAAATTGGAGCGGTTGGCATAAAATTATAATTTCACAAGGTTTTTGGCTCTAAGAAAAGACGG
>KZ808317.1:58950-79666 GCA_000696205.2 Oncopeltus fasciatus
TATATATATATATATTACTCCATCGGCCAATAGTAATCGTATTAAGTAAATAGATTATTCTATTTTAAAGGTTCAGAATATATAGTATTAATTCGACTCATTTCTTTGTTTCTTAAGATGATATATTTTCAGGAACTTTCCGAGCCACTGTTACACAGTTTCTGTAACAAAGAAATCTCTTTTAAAGTGTTTCAGATGAAGTATTTTAATTATTCATTTGAAATAAATTAAAGCTATATTAAGTCATTTTGTACCAAGCCTTTGAGTCAGTAGAATTAATTTACTTGAATAAATAAAGTGTATTTACTTTTATCATATGAAGGAAAAAAAACAACAAGAACAAAAAACGGCTTCATTACTGTGTGTAATTATACAAAATTTCATGTTATAATTTATTTTGTTAAATATTGATAATGACAAATTAATCATTATAATATTGGGTTGATTTCGTTCTTATTTATCTTAGTTATGTATTAACAAGGCTGAATTATTCATTTCAAGACAGTAAATACAAATTTTTCGCTCATTTTCATCATATCTTTAATATAATACGTGATATTCAAGTTTTACGATATTTATTAATTGAGCGGAATTTTAGCAATACTATCATTGCATTATAACAATGACTAAGCAAAAAACATTGCAAATGGCTTTCCTATCTTTGAATATTTACTTTTGAGCGTTCTGCAATCGATTAATATTAGATAGGTTCAGGAATTATAAAACCATTGAAAATAAAATATGATTATAGCAGATACACTTATAAGTTTGTAGATCTTTTGTTTTTAGGTCACCCAATAGATCAGAAACACGACCTGGAGCGAAATATAACATAACATAGTTTTTTCCTAAGCGATTTTCAATGCCTAAGCAATAATTGAACACAGAATTTTTGAAATGCATCATTATTGATGTGACAAAATCATGTGGCTCGTTTGAGAGACAAGAAAATTAAATATTCTGCCTACATAATGACTACTGTGCTTCGTATGAAATCAAGGTGGCATTCATGGTACTTGATTCATCAGAGAGAATTGAACCTATAAACAATTGACCATTGAGTGCGACAGGCCTTAATTTGTCAATAAACATCTATGTAACGAGATTCGAATTTATAACAAGCAGTTCTAATAAAATGCTCGGTACCTTGCTATGTTCCGACTTTTCTGAATGACAGATTCATTTTTTACTTTACATAGGCAATTTATTAGAATTTTATTTTTAAAAAAAAGGAGCTGAAACATGCAGTTCAGTTTACTTAGTTCTTCAAGAAAAATGAACAGCCCTTAACTACCTATGAGTTAACTACACCCGTAGTTTCCTGATTTGTAACTTACATTGCTTACAAAAAAAAAAAAAAAATTTAAGCAGTATGATTTTTATAGAAAACAATTTTTTTTATAGAATATGTTAATGCATACATAAATGGATTAATAAGGAAAGCCATTGTATAATTTTTATGTATAGAATTGTTAAAGAATATGTTAATGCATACATAAATGGATTAATAAGGAAAGCCATTGTATAATCTTTATATATAGAATTTTTATAGAATATGTTAATGCATACATAAATGGACGAATAAAGAAAGCCATTGTATAATCTTTATATATAGAATTTTTATAGAATATGTTAATGCATACATAAATGGATTAATAAGAAAAGCCATTGTCGTATTTATGAAGCATACTACAATTTGCTTTGGAACTATCTTCGTTTTTATCACTCATCTAATCTTAACTATTTAAAAGTACCTTGAAGGAAAATATAAAGTAGCTTAATCAAAAACACAAAAATATATACAGAGCAGTTTTCTCAGATAAGTTGGGGAGAAGCAAGGGAAGACTGAAGCAAAGTCCATGCAACTAAATTGCAGAACCTGATCTTTTTAAACAGTGAAGTTTATGTTGTGTAGAAATTATGCTACGAATTGTTGTGAAAAATATCAGTAGTTAAATTTAAAACTTACATTAGGCTTGCCTATTTATCTTTTAAATAAAAAGCAATCACAAAAACGATGGTTATATTTAAAAAAAAGACAAACATAATGTTACATTTATGTATATAAAATACAAATAATAATTATGTAACAATAATTTTTCAATAATTTTTTTTACTTATTAAATTATTAGGATTAAAAATTTTTTTCCTACTTAACTGTCCACCTCTCACTTATCTGATTTCATGCACAAGTAAAATCTTTCAGGGGATTGCAATAAAATGCCTAAATGCCCAGTTTGGTTATATATTTCAAGAATGACAGGATTATCATTTATTCCCATATATTTCCTAATAAAAATTATTTATTAAATAATTTATTCGAATTTATGTATCAATGAATATATATAGATTATATTTTTAAAATACGTTCTACAACATTTTTTAACTCTAACAAGAATTTGTTATCTATCTAAGCCTTTTGTTCGACTCAAACGATTTTAGCTATTTATGAAATCATCTAACGGCTTGCAANCCTTTTTTCCTTTGTCCTTTTATTTCCCCCTTTTGAAACAGGCCGCTCTTCCTTTGTACCTTCCGCTTCTTATATATATATATATTTATATATATATATATATATATATATATATATATATATATATATATGTTCACGTATTTGTCTTTCTGATGGTATGCGCTTTAGTGTTTGAAATTTTTATAATGAAGAAAAAAATTCAGCACTTTGAAGAGCCTAACCCACGAGAAAGACGAATATATCGTCTTATGCTCGAAGGAGCTGACATTGTCTAGCTATTTATTGACTCTCGTTATTTACTTTTTATTTTCATTTATAAATATTACTTTATTTGTGGTTTATTATCCTACGTAAATTTTAAACAATTAATGCGAGTCGATAAATAGCTAAACAATGTCAGCTCCTTCGAGCATAAGAGGATGTAGTCGTCTTCCTTGGAGTTTAGACACTCGCTAGTGTGTTGGGAATTTATTAAGTTATCTAGCTCGTCCCAGTGGTGTAATGGTTTAGCATTCTGGCCCGGATAGCAGGAGATCCAGGTTTGAGTCCTGGCTGGGACAGATAGATTTTTTTTATTCTATTCCCTCGCATAAATTCCTAAAAATGTACGTGGGATAATAAAGCACAAATAAATTAATATTTATAAATGCTAAGTTCTTCCTTCTTTTTAAAAAAAAAATTAATTTATACTGTGAATATTAATCAGCGCATTACAAGATGCAAAAATATGTAGAATGTAATTAATAATAAAGTTTTATTAAAAAATAAATGAAAAGTTTGGAAAATATACTTAGCCCTCCATTTCTTGTACTTCCATGTGGCCTATGGACGATTGTTTTATTTGCCTGATGGACACTGGGATCTAATGCTCCACCAACAGAGAAGTGCAGAAGCTATGATGAAAGCAAACAGAAAATTCTCTAGATTTCCTGTCTCTTCCCGAGGGATGTGCTGTAAGCCCTAGGGGATGGATGGGGAGCCCGGGGGGTAAAAGCTGCACAGCGGTGTCGGGGTGTGTTGCCGGCTGGCGCCAGCATGAATATAGACGAGCTCTGGAATACCATCACATAACCGCTCTCCGATATATAGATAGATATTGAATAGCCCCTCCCTGATTCATATTTAAACGGATCGCTTTGGATTATGCCTGATCTCAGGTCGGAGTCAAATAAATCTGGGAAAAATGTGGAATTATTTAGGGCGACAATTGCTTTTGGAACGCCCTCTACAGGCTGTGAAACAATTAGCTTCAAACGAACCCATCAGTATTCATACAGTGACTCTGTGATCAGCTGCTTTGTTGACGTTCAGAGCCGCTCGAAAAAGAGCGAAATGGTCAGTGTGAGAGAGACTTTGAGAGAGAGGAGGGGAATTTCAATCTACATAGAATCATCATTTCATTTTTATTTTAAATTTTTGCTCATTATGAAAATGTAAAAAGACCTGGAAGGCGCAGGGTATTAATACATTTAAATTTATAAACATAAAAAACCTGTTTTAAATATAAATATAAAAAGAGTAAGTAATATAACTGAGAATTAACAATACTATGGTAATGAATTAATATTTATAAATGAAAATAAAAAATAAATAATGAAGAGTCGATAAATAGGTAGACAATGTCAGCTCCTTCAAGCATAAGAGGATGTATTCGTCTTTCTCGTAGGTTAGACTCCCGCTAGTGTGTTGGGAAATTATTAAGCTATCTAGCTCGCTCCAGTGGTGTAATGGAAGCTTAGTGGCCCGGAAAGCAGGAGACCCAGGTTCGAGTCCTGGCTGGGACAGATAGATTTTTTTATTCCATTCCCTGGCATTTATTGTTTGAAATATACGACGGATGATAAACCACAACTAAATTAATATTTAATATTTAATTTATTTCTTATTCTTATCTACTGAAGTAACTTAACTACCTATGAAAGTAAAGCTTACCTACATACCTCAGTACTGAACTTACTCAGAACCTACTGACCTATCCACCTACCTAATAATTTTCTAACAAAAAATAAACAAAGTTCGTATATTATTAAAATTCATATTATTCATAAATTCAAATAAATTAACGTTTTTAAAATTCATTTATTTATTCTTTGTTAGATTATGACATATAGACATGCTTCTCTATTATTTCGTAGGTTTCTTTTCCATATTCAGCCCTGATGAAGGCCATTTTTACTTTTTTGGTAACAAATCAGTTTTTATTTCTACAACTACCACGACCGAATTTCTGACACTTCTCCTTTTGTAAATCATTTCCCTCGCCAAGAAGTTGCATTGTTTTATTACAAGGAATTTTAGTAAATATAAATTTTAATTTAAATAAAGGTTATAATGTGGTTAACGTTCAGAAATAACGAAAATAAATTGACCTGCTGTTGAGGTTGTTCTTATAAAAGATGTTTTTAAGTCATAATTAGATATATTTTTTTCAAACATATCTACTAAATATTAAAATTGTTATGAATTTTTTTAGTACACACGCACAATCACATATCCATGTTAGGGAGTGGGTTTGAGGGTGTATGTATTTGGTCTGCCGTAATAGAGGCTACTATCTCTCAATTTTTTTATTTTTATAAACCAATAAATTTCTTAACGAAATGATATCTTCCTTGATAAAATGCATATCTCCAATTTGTATTGTAAAATTGTCGCTGTTCCTGCAAGTCGTAATTTAGTCCGAGATAATTATACTTTTGGTTGAAGTTAATTTTAATTTAAACGAGACAAATATTTCATTAAAATAACTGGGGAAAATTATTTAGTGTTTCAGTTCACATAAAATGATGCAAGATTAACGCTAACCTTCAGATTTCTTCTCCATTTCGTATTATAAATGGAATTATTAAAAAAAACTGTCATTCATTAAGGTTAATAGTACAAGTAAATTTTTGTACCAAGGCATTACTAGTTGATAGTCAAAACACGTGAAATGCACATTTTAAAGAACTCTACAATAATGACTTATTTTAATAGCTTTTTATATAAAATATTATTTTTTATGTTTCATATAATCAAACAATAATGAATACTGTTCAATTGATATACTTAAAACAACCTATTTTAGTTATAAATATTTTATTTGATTGTGGTATTTTATCCCATGTAAATTGTATTATGACAATGTCAGCTCCCTCGAGTATAAGACGAAGTTCTCGCCTTTCTCGTGGGTTAGGCTCTTGCTAGTGTAGAGGGAATCTAATGAGACAACTAACGCGTCCTGGTAGTATAACTGGCAAGTACACCGGCCCGGATAGCAGGAGATCCAGGTTCGATTCCTGGCTGGGACAGATAGTTTTTTATATTCTATTCCCTCTCATTAATTGTTTGAAACCTATTTTAGTATTTTAGGATGTAATATTGTATTTTTTTCGATTTTTTAAAAATTTATTTCATTCTATCAACATAATAACGTTTTGTAATTTGAATGTAATGAACTAAAAAAAATGACAAAATTGCAATGACAAGAGGAAGAAGGTGGCCAATAACAAAACTTTAAATTTGTATTAGAATGAATTTGTTTTCGCACTTCTTTCATTTATTTATTATTACTGTAATTAATACTCTTTTTGCTTTTTTAATTTTATTGAAATAACACCCTCTTTTGAATTTTATTCAATTTAATAAATTAATTTTAGGGCGTAATAACCATGATGTTGATTGCCCGATAACCTGATCCTAATCTTAAATCCTTTTGAATTTAAAATAGAAAATTACATGATCTAAATTACAATGATTGAAATAATATTTAACCGCAAATATTGCCTGACAGGAAAAATAAAGTTAATGAAAATTATATAAATAAAAAAAGTGTATGTTTTGTAAGGAAGTGATGCTGGTAGAACAAAGGAACGGCGCACGCCATCGGGGTGTCCCTCCCTCTCTAGGCCTAACAAAACATTTACTTCCGTTATCAGGGGTAGGGGGAGGGAACAAAAGAGAGAAGGCCGATATCTCTTAGCGTATTTATGTTCACCGGGATACAAACAAGCTAAATAATAGAACCTCTTTTGTTTCTCCCTCAAACCAATCTGAGAGTCAATCATCTCTGCCAATCACTGCCGCTCTCAATAAACGCTTTGCCATTTTCTTCCCTCCCTCCCCCACCCCCCCTCCCACCGGGGGGTAAACAGCCCCTATGTATGTATTTATTCACTGGAATATTTCCAATTTCGACCTAGCAATACAAGTCTAAATTGAAGTAAATTACTTCTACCCCGTATAAATCTTTTCCGTATAAATCAGTTGTTAAATAAAAATAAATTCTCAAAATTTGAGATAAAGTAGGTTTTATGACCAATAAAAAAATATAATAGTAAAAATGCTATTTTAGAATAATTACTAAATATTTTACAAACGTTCCAAAATATTTTCAATAAATTAGCTGTATGCTATTGATCTCACATAATTTATATGTTTTCAATGAGCCAGAATAGAAATTACTAATTATTTCTAACCAAAACATTTGCGCCATTATTATCTTTTCTTTTTTATAGTAAATGTTTTTTTACCCAAAAAGCATATGAAATTAAATGACATTCCTTATTCTCTAATTCACAATTACTGATTCTACTGATATAGTCTTCATAAACAGATTTGGTCTCAACTAAATAAATATTTTCAAACTTTTTAGCATTAAATACATTTAAAAAAAAATGCCTCAAACATACAATAAACAACTAATAAATATTATGAGCTGAAATCTGAGAAAGGCTTCGTATTAAATCTATTTGAAATGCCTTTGCCAAAACACTTGCAGGATCACCAAACACATATTAGTACGTATATACGTGTTGGGGTAATTATGACATAACCAATAAATCTGATTTGAACTTAATTCTTAATTTTGAGGACTTAATTAAGGAAACTTCCTTAACTTTTCTCCTTTTTTTTTTTCAACTGAAAAAAAAAGAGGGAGAAAAAATAAGGAAATTCAAGCGAATTGTAATAGGCGAAAAGTACATCGTAATCAACATGCAAATAAATTAAATTAAATAGAATATTTTCTTTCTGAAATTAAAATATAAATTAAAATTTATATTTATCATGTAATTTATATATTTTCATCATAGTCAGTAATAAATCTATTTCACAAAAACTATTTAATAAAAAATGTAAAACCCACATACATAATACCGATGCAAGATTACTTATACACTTTAACGAAATACCATATTACACAATATGCACTAATACAATGTAAATTATCATTGTATTTTACACAAATACCACACTTATCAGAAATATATTATATAACATATGTTTTAATCAGATATAGCTGACAATTGTTTTTTAAAACATATATCAAACTTTAGAAATTCAATTTTCTTTTATTTATATATATTATGCAAATTCTTTAATTTTTTTTTAGCTTGGAGCTTTTTCAGTAAGGAATTATAGAAAAAACCCCAATAAAACTCTAATACTTTCTTATAAAAGTTTTTTTTTCCAATAAAATGTTTATTGGGTAATAATTTACTTTTTTGAAGAGTCAAATAATACTGTGAATACAATTTTTGTGATATTCAGGATATTATTTTTAATGTGTTTAACCGTATTTTGTACACAAAGAGATGCGTTCGTCAAAATTTTCATGAATTTAAAATTATCCCTGCATGTTAAGCTATCATTTAAGTAAGACGTGACTAGAAACCTCCTTTTGTATCCCAAATATCTCTTTACTGCTACCACAAAAGAGTAAGTAATTAAAAAAAATAATAAATCTTTATTTATTACATTCTGTTACTTAACATTTTGTAGTTAGATTACGGTTAATAGTAAAAATGACATNTTGTTGACGTTCAGAGCCGCTCGAAAAAGAGCGAAATGGTCAGTGTGAGAGAGACTTTGAGAGAGAGGAGGGGAATTTCAATCTACATAGAATCATCATTTCATTTTTATTTTAAATTTTTGCTCATTATGAAAATGTAAAAAGACCTGGAAGGCGCAGGGTATTAATACATTTAAATTTATAAACATAAAAAACCTGTTTTAAATATAAATATAAAAAGAGTAAGTAATATAACTGAGACTCAACAATCTCAAGGTATTTACTTGCTAATTGTTTATTGTCTAAGAATGTTTATTGCCATGAGAACACTTTTGTTGAGAAGTAGTAGACTGTTCAGTCTACTAAAATAGATCTACTAAAAACTAGAATAGATTTTTTCATTTAATAATTATAACTATTTTATATATAAATATGTATTTCTGTGTATATCTCACATTTACTAAAAAGGGTTACATTTGAAAAGTATTTTTTACTTGCTTTCTGGAATTCAGCTGAAATTTAGAAAACAAAAATTAAAAATTAAGAAGATGTATGTGTTGGTTTGCAGAAGTTATAACTTTAAGTTAATTATTACTAATTATACTTGTAATTAGATATTTCAAATAATCCAAAGAGAGTTACTATTATCTGTCATAAATGATTAGGTAGGATAAGAGATTATTAATTGATTTTCCACTTCTAAGAGGACTCAGGAAAATTAATTTTAATTTTGACGTTTTCAGCTTCCTAGAAAACCAATTATTTATGATAAGCTGATAAGCGAGTTCCTCTACTGATTTTCCAACAGTAATAATCTCAAACCGTATTAACAATTACGTCGTTATTAAAAATATAATTATATATTTCGTGAATCGGAAATTAGCTGTGTCATTCAGTATTGCTTGTGTCCGATCGCAGTAAAATATTAATTAGTTACGATATTAATAAGGTATTCATTCATTTAAAATTAACTCATTTATTTAAAGCTAAATTATTCTTGCTTGCTTTCGAGCCTCGAGGAAAACTGAAGGCAGACAAGTGTCAATGTCTAAATTTTCAAACTTTATATAATCAAATATAACATTTCTCTCAGTCGAGCCCTTTCGAGGCTAATGTCTCATCTCCAGTGCTCTAAGTTGGTCGAGGTGAACTCGCTCAGACCTCAGGCTATATTCTCTGGATACAGCCACTGAAGATGAGACATCAGCTTCCGAGCACTGAGGATGAGACACTTGCCTCGAAAGCGCTCCGGGTTAAGAAAATGTATGCCCGTCGTGGCATGGGCGGGGGTGGGTCGGGCTTTCTCTGCGGCGTCTTGCGGGCGCTCATGAGGCGCCCTGGGGGATGTGGTCGGCTTGGTCCCACCGAGCACATTCTCCTTCAAAGGGCTGTCACTTAAAGCAATGATGGACCTTATATTCTATTAAAATGATGGGGCGGGGCGGGCTCTGTCTGTCTCTGTCCGTCGGGATGGGGCCTGTGTCAAGATCAACGTAAAGTTGATTTTATTCATAAAATATGGAGGGCGCTGATAACCTCTGCAGTTGAGCACCGTAAATCCTCCAATAAACAAACAAGAAAATATATATGTATGAACTGTGGAGATTACCCCACTTCTCAATTACTTGAATCAACTTTGAGAACCTTCACTAACCAGCTATTTATTATATAGAAAGATAAGAGAAAGATTTTATACCTTTTTTTTTTTGCTAGGTCACAAGACCAAGCATGCAAATAGTCAGCAAAGTCAGAAAATTTCATTATCTTTCAAGACTATGGAATAAATAATAATTAAATTCATCTACCACTACTGTATAATCTGGGATATATTTAATTTAGTAATAATAAAAATTATTTACTTACTTATTTTATAGGCCTGTAACAAGAAAGGGTCAAATTTGTTTCATGGCATTGATTTATATTGCAAAAAGCAATCAGCTAGAGTGTCTTTTTAAGGGCTTCTTCATTCATTTGTTGAATGAATAATGCATTTGATATCATTCAATATTTGTTGGAACCAGCCATTCTGGTGAGAATTGGTAAAATAATAAAAATACAACTAGACATGAGATTTGGTTCGAGTAGCTGTAAATGCACCGTTCCCGATAAATCCTTCGGGAGAGCTAAAAGTTTTATCTCGCTGGGGAATTCGGAAGGAGATAAAAGTCCAGCCGCGGTGAGACAACATTATTAATGTAAGTCGGAGAATGGATTGTGTTCCAGATAAGATTCCTCTTCCCGCAGGATATGAGCTATGTGTCCCTTTTAACAGTTCCGTTATGTGCGCCTTTTCACTGCTACTACTATTCACAGCTGGAGCGATCTGGGGTATTTAGCGGGGAATAAATACGGACAGTCTGACCGTCGCAGAGTTCCGTGGAGGCTTAGGTCAGCTTGCAGTACGGTGAAGGAAGATATCGTTCTTCTTGAGGCACTGAGGAATCGTCCTTGCCTTCCATTCCAATATCATGGGTATCATTCCCATAAAGAGGTGGAATATGATAACCAGTGAGTGAGAGCCAATGACATGCAGATGATACCATTAATAATAATCTTCCAATGATTAATTATTATTGTAATATTATTTCATGTTTTTGTAAGAAATAAATGCAGGATATAAAATTTTTTAANCAATAACAGTCATAAAAAAATTTTTGAATCAAAATCCATTCATCAAAAATTCTTGAACCACATTAATTACAAAAGAATACGTCACTCTACTACGATATTTTTCTCTATTTGTTGAAATAGTTAGGGGTAATTTTTGTTTTAATTAAGTGTTAGCCTTCTATTCAACCACTTAGGGTCATGGAGGAAGGGGCTATCTACAGGATGCCATCCCATTATAAACGACCATGGCTCAGGACACACTTTTAATTATAAATAAATGCTTGCCCAGGACGGGATTCGAACCCGCAGCGGCAGGAATGCGAGACCCGAACGGATCCCATGAGCTAGCCTGGCGCCACGATATTTAATTTTATATAATCATTTTTTGAGTGTGGCACCAGAGAATAAAAATCCTCTAAAATCATTTTTTTGTACTACACTTTTGTTTTTAATGACAAATTGAATATAATATTTCAAATCGGAGTTTTATGATGTCATATTTTGATTATTTTAATACTTTAAAGTTATTTTGCAATATTGTACCGATGGAAGGGTGTATGACCAGTATTTATTGAACAGAGGGAGATAGATCTGAACTTTTAGCTTAAAATTGACACTATTGCACTATTAGGCAACGCCAAAAATTCAGTGTAAACATTGATCAACGAAATTTTAATATGTGAAAGATAATCGAAGTATGAACTTTAGAATTAATTTGCCTTACAATAGAAATTAATCAATATTTTAATTTTCTAACATTAAATATTTTGTCATTTATTTTATTTTTGTTTTATTATCTCGTAAATCACATTTAAATAATAAATAAATATAAGTAACGTAATTATAAATATTTATGACATCTGAAACAAATTCTTGATATTTAAAATCATTTGTGGCGTTTAGAAATAAACACCTACAGTTGGGTTATTTTATAATTAATCGGAGAAAAATGAAAAAAATAAATGCAATCAATACAACAGCTATGATACACCAAAATCATTGTGGTTTTGTCAAGAAAATCTTGGCTACATCAAGCAATCACTGTCACATTGGATTTATAAATATTAATTTTATTTTTAATTTTAATCCAACGTAAATTTAAATCAATTAATGCTAGGGAAAATAATGGAAAATCTAATTGTTCCAGCCAGGGCTCGAACCTGGATCTCCTGCTAACCGGGCAGGAGCGTTATCCAATTACGGGAGAGCCAGATAACTTATTAAATTCCGAGTGTGTCGACACTAATGCTGGGAATTTAATAAGTTATCTAGCTGGTCCCTGTTGTGCAATGGTTTAGCATACGGGCCCGGATAGCAGGAGATCCAGGTTCGAGTCCTGGCTGGGATAGTTAAATTTTTTATTCTGTTCCCTTGCAATAATTGAACTATGATATTGGTTTTAGTTTTTTTTTTTTTGCGCTAGCGTGTATTCTCTTTTTAAAATGCTTTTTAAATATTAGATACAAGGAGGTAGTTTTAAAGGTTAGATGTTGTGAAAATAGGCTAATATAACCCAGCAGGGTCATGGAGGGAGGGGCTATCTACAGGTTGCCAGTACATTATTCAATCTCATAACAAATCGAATATATTTGTCATTATATTAAATTATATTAATATACATTACATCTGCTCTTATGGAAATAGGAGAAAAGTTCAGAAATTTGAACTAAATTCAATGTTTTTTGAGGAGGATGAAACAATTATTTTCCTGGAGACATTTGGATCTCTCCGAACTTTTCTTAGATTTGTGGTCTAATTTTCTTTAAAAAACTTATTATAAATCAGTCTACGTCATAAATATTATATTTGTTGTAGTATTTAATCCCACATTAGTTTTATATAATAAATGCAAGGGAACTTAATAAAACAATTTTTTTTATTCTGTCCCCTTGCATTTATTGTAAAAAAATAATATGGGATTAAATACTACAAAAAATACAATATTTAAACAAGAAATAAAAAGAAAAATACGTGAGTCTCATAAATAGCTCCTTCGAGCATGAGACGATATTTTAGTCTTACTCGGGGGTTTAGACTCCCAGCAGAGTGCGGGGAGTAGAATGAATTATCTGGCTAGCCTCGGTGGTGTAGAGGATAGCATGTCCGCCCGGAGAGCAGGAGATACGGGTTCGAGTTCCCTTGCATTTATTGTATACCCTTTTTTTTGTTTTTGTATGTAACAAAAGCTCAGATGCAGGAAGTGGCAAAGCCCCCCCCCCCCGCCCCAAAAAAATTGAACAGATTGATCATCTTCTTACTTAAAAAAAGTAAGGTGTTTTCCTGGGGTTTCCTTTTTCCGTTGGAGGGAAAGACCCTTTAGAACGAGAACAATAAGTTTCTGAGACAAGATGGTGAGGACAAGACTGCGGGAACAATACCTTCTCATTTATGCCATCTTAATTTTAATTTATGTCTCACAATGCCTTCTTAATCTGTGCCTTCTCTTCCCCACCGGGCAGGAGGATGAGTTGTTTTCAAAACTTGAGAGTAACCTCCATACTTGCAGTGTACCATTCTTTCTTTCATATTTATTCTTTTATGAAAACGAAAATCTCCGATTGTTCATACAGGTTTAGTGTTTTATGTGACCAATAAATATATTGAATGATAAATTGTATATTTATTGGTACAGTTGTATTGAGGATACAAATAATCTCCAATTAGTCTTCATCATATGAAATTTATTCGATTTATACAATTAACAGGTGAAAAAAGAATTTTGAAAAAGATTAAATTAAAAATATACATTCGAATAAATCGCTTATGCAATGTGAGTATATATTTATCAAAATTCGAAAAATTCTAAATGAAAACATTTATTGTTTCAAGCGTGAGTGTCCTGTCATTTAATGCACTGTTTGAAAGGAATGCTGTGAAAAATTCAAATAAATAAAAATGTAGCAACTTTTTTAAAAATTGTAGTACTAGCCTTCTATTAAACCACTTGGGGTCATGGAGGGTGGGGTTTTTACACGTTGTCATACTATTCTAAACATCCATGGCTCAGGGCAAGCTTTTAATAATAAATAAGATTGCTCTTATTTATGAATTTAGATTGGGATTCGAACCCGTAATTTCAGGATTTTGAAACCCAAACGGATCCTATGAGCTACCCTCGCGCCCTCCTTTTGCAACAATATCAAAAGTGTTTTAAATGTTTCTAAATTATAAGACATTTAAACTCTTAGATGTGAAATATGATTATTCAATAGTTACTTTAGCGATTCTAATTTATTTTTGGCATAGCCTAAAATTTTACTTCAGGGCTAATTATATGGGTATAATTTGGTCTCATTTATCATGGAATTTATTTAAAAAATTCTAATAAACTCGACTGCCTTACTCAAATGAAAAATTTTCAAAATCTCATCTCACGAGTTTTAATGAAACTCATAAAAAGAACACTGACTTTTTCAATATTTTTTATTTATTAAAATGGGAATATAAGCATATATATGTAAAATTTTTACATAGACCATGTTAATAAAGCTATTAACATGGTCTATGTAAAAATTTTCAAATTGAAATGCTGTTTAAAAAATTCAAATAATTTTACTAAAATTTAATTTTAATAGGTTGTAGATTTCATTAATTAATAACTTAAATATATCAAACAAACTTTTTTATATAGCTTAATCAAATACTCACCTAATATCTCCCCTCTGAAAATCCAGCTCTTCAAATATAATTTTTATTCTCTCCTTCGGCCTAAAACATAAAGCAAAAATTATTAGTTAAATGTGATTGGGTAATTTAATGTGAGCTCTAGTCTATTAAATAGTTTTATACAAATTTTAAATTCATTAATTGTATAAATTATAATACAGGACTGCTGATTATATAATTATATAAAACAAGAGAGTTGTAATTATTAATCAGTTACACTAATGGGATCCTAATTGAAGATAGCTCACATCGGATTTTGTTGACTAGCATTTTTTACCTCCCAAAACTTTGTCAAAACAACAATAATCATTAATCATATTTTGAGGGATGATATAAATTCATTTATTTACCATGTAATAGACTTAAGAAAGGAATTTTGAAGAATATTTTCAATCATTTGATGCGTATTTGTCTTATTAGATTAAATTAATTTATCTTTGAAGTGGGACCCTCAATGAATTGCGCATTTTATAACTGTTCTAAATTAATTTTAATTAATTAAAATATAAAGTGGATTATAAGAAGGTGGTTGATTGACCAAAATTTGTATTTTTTTTAAATTTGTAAGAGTTCACAGTCATTTGAGCTACAAAAATCATTGCAGCACACATGTGTAATATGAAATGCACTCTCATTGACCTCTCCGGCTTGTAAAATTAAATTTCCAATTTTCTCTTATTGATAAGCATTATTAATGATTCATGGGTAATCTAATTCAATTAAGCAGTTCTTAATCGTAATAACAAAATAAACAATATTGATTTAATTATTTTGATGTATAGATCCCATTAAGCTAAGTTGTAGAGGTTATATGGTCGATAGACACTCAAGATTGTCTTGTCTACAGCTCAAGTTAACATTCCACTTGACTTGCAGCTGATGGGGTTATGCTGTAATTGATAAAAAAGTAGACAGGGTCGGCTATTGTCCCTAATTATTTTCTGATAAAGAAGTTATAATGGAGTAATTATTAAGAAATTGGTCATAAAAAGGAAGCAAGTGGAATTTTTTCTTTAGCTTAGATCCGATGTTAGTAATGCAGTGAGTGCTTTCAGATTTGCACCCATTGCTATTTATGGGGAGTAGTAAATTCTGCTCGAAAAGGGGGGCAATGGTGCCCCCATTCGAAATGAAACCTCCTCTAATTTGGGGCGAAACTTAAATTTGTCAAGGCCCAGAATAATTTCTTTTTAAGAATTTAAACATGATGTGCGATAAATATTGGTGGGATTTAGTCTTCATTTGGTCTCTGTTTTAATTTAAGCTCTGATATAGAGTTTGTGGATTAGACAAGTTGTACGAAGAGTTTTATCAAACTGAATGAGTTAATTTATGGTCTTTTCTGTCCAAATGAGCATTAAACATTAACATTTTATAAATCTAATAATAAACAAAATATATTTGTAATTTTGGAAATAGGAGAAAATTTAAGAAATTTGAACTCAATGCTAGGTTTATTGAGGAGCATAAAACAATTATTTTCCTGGAGACATTTAAACTCATCTTATTTTCTATAGATTTGTGGTCTACTTTGATACCTTTTAATATATTATTCATTATAAACGAAATGAGTTATAAAATAATATTAAAACATGTATTATATCAATACATCAATACATGTACAAGCATATAGTGACTTTTGATAATCATTTTTATTAGAGTCTTTATTCATTTTACAGTCTTTATTTATTTACTTGAGTAACTATTTCAGGTACAGAATTTTAGTTATTTTAGCTCTCAACTTATCTATTTTACTGATTCCAAAATCGCATTAGAAATAAATTTGTTAGCGAGTTGTTTTTTACTGGAGAAAATTTCAGCTATTGGAGCTGCAGAAACTTTTTAAAAATTTATAATTCCAGGTTCACCCTTATTCCTATTGTTTAGGCTGCTGAACTACAAAGTGCAATTTGGTAAAATTATTTAAAATTTTTAAGTAGAATTTTTATTCGTTTAAATATAAGCTATTATCTTTATTTAGGATTTCAGGAATATCAATTTCAGCAATCCTTTACGAAAAGTTTTGGTATTATTTTCCATTTTATCAGCTTTGAATTTTTGACCACTGCCGCAAGGAAATTTTTATAGTTTATATGATCAAATTAAACTCACGATATTTATTATTTTTTAGGTCCCGGAAATCTTAAACTCCAGATGGGTGAATTTTATTCACGTTATTAATCATATTTATCCAGAAGTCCTCGACTCCAGTTATTCGATTTTCACTCATGACAACTATAGAAATTGAGATACCGGGAAATACTCAACTTCAGTTATTAAAATTTCACTCATGGCTGAGTTGTCAAGAAATTTAATTTTTATTTAAGGCATAGATAAAACAGGTATCATAAAAATATTATATTAATTTATATATTATATATTAAGTAGATGGCTATTAATGCCTTATTTTGTGAGAAAAAAATATTAGATAAGAAGAAATATAGTTGAGTAAAAAATGTATCAACATGTGGAAAATTTTAATACTTCCAAAGGGGCGCCCTAGTCCGAAAATCCTAGTCAGAGCAAGCTTTTATCTATAAATAAAAGCATGTCCTGAGTCATGGATATTTAGAATAGGGTGGCATCTTGTAATGGACCCTCCGTCCTTTCATGACCCTAAGAGGTTGAATCTCCCATTCAACACACACTCAAAAAAAAAAAAAAATTTCCAAAATAGTAGAACAGATATATATTGAAATATATTCATTCAAGACCATTGTTAAAGCGTATTATGAAAAAACAAGGCATAAATTTAAAAAAGAAGTGTAAAAAAATTGCTTATAGAATAAAAGCTGCTATTATTTCATTATCATTTATTATTTTAAATATTTTAAAAAACATTCGTTTAACATTTATTTATTTCAACTTTTTTAATAAAATGTATGCATATAGAAGTTATTTAAATATACATACATTTACATAGAGTACGAAGCTTTTATTTTTCTATTCAATAAAACTTTTGCTTTTAACAATGAATTAGTCATTTATCATTATTTATACATGTCCATTTTTTGATGAAAACAACAGATATAGAAAATTCTCACAGTTTATGCAGCACTTGCGATGGACATGTTTTAAAAGTATTTTTTGCTAGGTTCCAAGTTAATAAACGCCAAAAATAAGTATTTTGGCACAAATACATAATTTCAAATGTGGAGTTTTTGACTGTAGAGATTATTAGTAAAGAATTTCTTGGATTTCGGTCAAGGTTGATAAAAATGTATTTTTCATTATCTGCTGACGTTTCGGCTTACATAGTAGCCATCATCTGGGCTATCTCGAAGGCGAGAAGGGACGTCGTTACACCTGGATGAACTGTTTATGACTGATAGCCTTCTCGCCTTCATGATAGCCCTGAAGATGGCTTACGATTTTAGCCACAACGTCGGCAGATAATGAAAAATACACATTTTTTTAAAAATTGTATTTTTATGGATTAACCCCAACAAATTCTCTACTTCCTAGATACTTGGTTTATAATGATAAATTAATAATTTTTATATCCAAAAAGTTACCATTAAAAAAATATAATAAGGTCTTTTTAAGAGAAACAAGAATTAAATTCCATTGGATCACGCAAAAAAATAAAAGTAACACGAATCCTTTGATGAAATATAACATTTTTATACATTATGTTGGATGTATTATTATTATATAGAAATATGAATTTCCTTGTAGACTTACTTTGAATAGTAATGAAGAATAAGGGTGAGTATTGAACTCCCTGTTCCCTAGGGGAAGGAGCGAAGGGGTGTGTGGATATCTGTGGAGTTCTGTGACCGATGGCTCGGCCTGGGCTCCTCTCAATCAGTGTCCGACTGCCATGGGTTTAATCAAACCAGCTGGACTGCGGCAGCCGCAACCAGCTGGCATATGGGGGAAGGTCGGCATTCTGTGGGCGAATTTCAAAGGGAGGGATTTGTACCCTTTACCGGAGAATTGGTGGAGCGAACGGGGAATTGGACAGTGGTCACTGGGCAAAAGGAAATATCGATGTGAAAGAAGATCTGACATTTTTACACAAAATATACTTCATCAAAGACTTACGTAGTACCCGCGCAAAATTTCAGTTGGGTACAAATAAGAATTAATAAGTAATATGGTCTTACAAACCGAAAACAATATTCAAAAGAAAACTCTCTACCTGGTTATAAAACTTTTATTTGTATTCTTTAATTAAGTAGTTAAAACTTTCTTAAAATTTCAAAATAAAAAACTGGGGTTCCATCTTGACTCACGACTTACATGGGAAGAACATACTAACATTAAAAGACAAAAACTCAATCGACGATATGGACTTATATACAGACTCATGAATAAGAACTCCAATCTTACGATAGAAAACAAACTGACGCTCTACAAAACCTTATTACGACCAATCTGGACTTACGGAGTAGAAATCTGGGTTGCCGACAAGCCTCCCAACATCCTAAGAATCCTGTCCTTTTAATTCAAAATCCTGAGAATAATTGCAAATGCTCCCTATTACGTTTCCAATTTCTCTCTTCACCACGATCTTAGTATCCCTTTTTTACAAGACTTCATTTCTTCCCGCTTCACCATTTTCCACAGTAAATTGCCACGCGATCCTAATCCACTAGCACAGAACTTGTCTTCCAACTCCAACCCTCACTACAAAAATAATTGTAAGATTGTAATATTTTTCCTAGATTTCTCTCCCTGCAAATTCAACAACCCCATTTTTTTTCTTAATCATAAGGATCATTTTAGAAATAAATAGATTTTGTAAAGATCTTGGTATTATCGTTCGAAAGTGATACGATTGATTTCCTGGTAAAGTGGTACAGTCTGTTGCTTTTAGATATTTGTAATTGGCTTTCGTGAAAAAGTTCAATATGTATGTATTGGTATTTAAGTGTAATATCATTAAAAGTTCTTTAGTCCATTTTAAAGAGAAATACTATATGTTTAATAAAAAAAATTACTCCAATTTTAGTTTAATAGAGTTTGAAAAGTCAGATTTGTTTAAATCAATTGATTTTCTACCAGTATTTCTGACAAAAAGTAGTTAGGAGTAGGCTAATCAAAATTTTTCGAAGAAAAAAAAATAATATCGTTAAAATATCTTAAGCATTTGACAGGGTATGGCATCTCGGACTACTGTTCAAATTAAAATCCATCCTCCCAAGCACCCTTTACCTTATCCTTCGCTCCTACCTAACCGATCGATTCTTCAGGGTCCGACAAGGATTAGATTACACCGACTATTACTATGTGGAGGCGGGAGTTCCACAAGGTAGTGTGCTCGGGCCCATCCTTTACATCCTGTATACTGCCGATATACCCTCTCATCCTAACACACTCCTAGCAACCTTTGCAGATGACCAAGCAATCCTTTCTACCGATGCTGACTCATTTACTGCCAGACAAAATCTCCAACGGCATATAATGGACATACAGCGCTGGTGTCAGCGCTGGCGCATTAATGTCACGATGGCAAATGCTGTCATGTCACATTCACACTAAGGAAGAAACAACCTGGCAGAATTTACTTTAATGACATCCCTATCCCAACTTCCGATTGCTTCAGGTATCTAGGCTTTCATCTTGACTCCCGTCTAACATGGAACACACATACAAAAATCAAAAGACAGTAACATAATAGGAGACTTGGACTACTTTACAAGCTACTAAGCCGCAAGTCAACCTTAACAGTGACCAACAAACTTACCATTAATAACTCGTAACTGAGACCAATCTAGACGTATGGAATCGAACTGTGGGGAACTGCTAAGCCATCCAACATTCAAAGAATACAGTCCTTTCAATCCAAAATTCTAAAACCATAGTTGATGCACACTATTACGTCGCAAACTCCTTACTCCATAATGACCTCAAAATCCCTTTAGTTAAGGACATCATTACAACCCGTGTTAATAAATTCCACTCTGACCTTTCCATGCATCCCAGTTCTTTAGCCCAAACTGTATCCAGTATTACCCATCCTGATAATCCACCACGTCGCCTGAATAGGAAATGGCCCCGTGACCTTCTCATTGCTAGCACTTCATAAATAAAAAAAATAATATGAAGAGAAAAAACAAAACAAAAAAACAACCTGTGTATTGTAAATAGAGATTTAGGAGTTCTGCCATTGGGCAGCTTCTTAATCAAATGAAGTACACGCTAAGTTCTTTCTTATTTTTCTGTATTTTTAAAAAAATATTTTTTATTTA
>KZ808317.1:79790-96162 GCA_000696205.2 Oncopeltus fasciatus
CTTGATTTCGTATTCAGATTGCCTGTCTTATAATATTTATTTTATAATTATATACTGATGATTGCGGTGTAAAATCCCGATAATAATACGATAATTTCATACAAAAAATGCAAGGGAATAGAATAAAGAAATCTCACTTCCTCAGTCTGGACTCGAACCCGGGTTCTGGGCATTTATGCTACTATTACAACACCGAGGCCAGCTAGAAAATTTCTTCTACTTCCCGAACTTTGCTCCGAGTCTAAACCCCCGAGTAAGATGAATATATCGTCTTATGCTCGAAGGAGCTAACATTGTCGTCTAGCAGGTGACCCGGGTTCGTATTCCGGCTTAGGTAGTATAATATTTTAATTTTAATCCCTTCCATTTCTTGTTGAAATTTGGTTATTTTTATTATTATTTTAGATTAAAGAAAAAAAGAAAAATTCTGCATTTGTAAGGGGGGAAATTGGAAGTGATTGAAGACAATGCAGGGCAGTAGGTATCTGTAGAAATTATCTGCGATTCCTGTCTCGTCCTCTATTTGTCAGGGGCAATTTATTCTCTATAGGCTTATTCTCTCGGCATGTTGTCTCTATCCGCGTCTGTCTCCTCCTTCTGAGGAGGTTGCTGTCTCTCTCGCACATTCTAATCTATTTTTATTTCCTCACGTCTTCTCCGCCCCCCCACAACCCCCAACCCCCTTGCATTTCCAAGCCCTCCCCCCCTCGTCACGCCATTGAATTCCTCCCTCCCATTGTTCTCTCAGCTCTTCTATTATTCCTTTTTATGTGGACTCGCCGGTAGAGGGCAGGGACGGCGATAAATTATCCAAGGATCGCCCAAAAATATATACGTCTAGTGAAATAAAAGAACAATAAATGTTGGACAAATGTATTTCTTTAGTTAGAAAAAGTTTTATTTGGATATATAAATCATTTCTACAGCATTCTTTTTCTCTGTGTTTATCCAGATTCTAAAGAACGATTACAAGTCGCATCTAGGTATTATACGCATGTTTAAAGAATATTTGACCATTATATTTTTAGACTCAATATTTTGAAATCGAACTGTAAATATTTGTTATAACAAAAAAATAATATTATATTGCCACAGTACAAAATGAATCTTTACGGAGTAGAAATCTGGGTTGCCGACAAGCCTCCCAACATCCTAAGAATCCTGTCCTTTTAATTCAAAATCCTGAGAATAATTGCAAATGCTCCCTATTACGTTTCCAATTTCTCTCTTCACCACGATCTTAGTATCCCTTTTTTACAAGACTTCATTTCTTCCCGCTTCACCATTTTCCACAGTAAATTGCCACGCGATCCTAATCCACTAGCACAGAACTTGTCTTCCAACTCCAACCCTCACTACAAAAATAATTGTAAGATTGTAATATTTTTCCTAGATTTCTCTCCCTGCAAATTCAACAACCCCATTTTTTTTCTTAATCATAAGGATCATTTTAGAAATAAATAGATTTTGTAAAGATCTTGGTATTATCGTTCGAAAGTGATACGATTGATTTCCTGGTAAAGTGGTACAGTCTGTTGCTTTTAGATATTTGTAATTGGCTTTCGTGAAAAAGTTCAATATGTATGTATTGGTATTTAAGTGTAATATCATTAAAAGTTCTTTAGTCCATTTTAAAGAGAAATACTATATGTTTAATAAAAAAAATTACTCCAATTTTAGTTTAATAGAGTTTGAAAAGTCAGATTTGTTTAAATCAATTGATTTTCTACCAGTATTTCTGACAAAAAGTAGTTAGGAGTAGGCTAATCAAAATTTTTCGAAGAAAAAAAAATAATATCGTTAAAATATCTTAAGCATTTGACAGGGTATGGCATCTCGGACTACTGTTCAAATTAAAATCCATCCTCCCAAGCACCCTTTACCTTATCCTTCGCTCCTACCTAACCGATCGATTCTTCAGGGTCCGACAAGGATTAGATTACACCGACTATTACTATGTGGAGGCGGGAGTTCCACAAGGTAGTGTGCTCGGGCCCATCCTTTACATCNTCTTTTGAATTTAAACTTTTAAAATTTTTGTTATATAACTTATAAAAATATATAAAGAATGTAACTCAGGGGGTTAAGCGGAGACCCCTTATTTTTAAAATGAAGAAAACAAGCTTGTTATTTAGGCTGTTGTGAGCAGTGACAATTAAATTCATTTTTGGATCATAACGGAATATGTGGAGAGAGGCTTGAAGAAGGCCTAAAATTATAAATATATTAAGTGGTATTCTGAAAAAAACATTTATTAATATTTGCAAAATATCATTTTCTAAAACTTGTGTTTTTATATATGATATTTTTATTACATTTTTTAGTATAACGTTTTTAAAGTCTGATTAGGCGCGTCCCCCTCTCTTCCGTCTCAAACATTTCTTTTTCTTTTATCAAAGTTTTCGTGTCAATCTTTAATGAAAAATGGGATTGTTTTTAATCTAAGCAGCTCCTTCTTTATTTTCAGTTATTAACTTTCCAAATATCTTGCTAATTTATTAACTCCTAATCACATGTCTTCATTAATTGTTATATTTTTCACAAGGCGTCAAGAGATAAACGAATATTTCAAAAAGTTAAACTTCGTTCCCTAAAGTTACTTCTTTCCTTTTTCTTTACCGTTTCAGTTGAAGTTTTTTGTTGTTAAGAATGTTTATACATTTATTATTGCCTTAAGTTTCTTCTTTTTTGATTCCTAATTGCTTCAAATCTTATAAAGTTTCTTTCATTTGTTTTCTCTGGCTTTTTATAATTTTTTTAAATACTTTTTGTTTTTATGTATCTTCAAATAATCTTTTTTAGAGTTTTAAGAGACATTTCCTGAATATGTCTTTAACTGCCTGTTTAGTTCTTTGACAACACTATAGATAGTCCTATAATGGAAAATCTATAATTTCCTATCCATAAAAAGACAAAATTAATCAAATGTAAGAGTAATTACATTAAATAAAATGTATAGTATATTAAAAGATACAAATACATTTATACAATCATTGGGACAGGTCGTTTAATCTAATCGCATGAATAGTTAATGATTACAAATACATTCATCATTCATATCTCCCAGGAACAAAATAAATAAAATTGTTTTTTTCTTTGCCACACTTTCTGGAAATATATAAAAGTGACTTTTATGGCTAACAAGAAAATCAATTTTAGAATTTAATTACAACAAATTAAAAAAAAAATATGTATTATTAAATTAACCTAATAATTTTGTAAAATAATTTATTTATTTTCCTTTATCTATTAAAACTCACGTGTAATTGAAGATTTAAATTAACATTGTTAATTTCTTGCTTATTGTCATTCTTGATTTCTTATTCAAATTGCCTTTTTTAAATTTGTATTTATATTATTTGTTTATTTTATATTAATTTTGTGATTTTAGTAACTGTTTAAATGTTCATGTATTGTATATAAATAAATAATAATTTGTTTGCATAATTTTAATTTTGTAAGACTGAATGTATATTTGAAGTTTTTAAATATAACTTTATTTTGAGAAAATGTACTTTAAAATTTAGAAGCTTGCTGGTTTTGTTAGTTGTATTTCCTTAAGATCTTGAGTTTTTAAAAATGTATTTAATTACGCAAAAATTATGTGGATTGTTTACTAAATGTTTAAACGTATTTTTTCAGCGCAATTATGGAATTAGGCAACGATTTACAACATTAATCAATTATTTACCTTTATCATTATTTTTTCACACTACAGGTATGTTTAGAATTTCAATATTTTATGTTGGTAATAATTGTTTCTTATTTGTTGTTGTTATTTTTTTATGACTTTAAAAAAAAAAAAACAATCTCTTAATCATAAAAACAAGGGGGTAGACAAAGAAAATAAATATGCTATGTTTTGCCAATATATGAAATATTGATGTATTTACCCTTATTTGTTAAAGTTTACTTGGTCTTTGAAAAAATCATTTCTTTTTTATGTTTTTATGTCTCTCTTAACTCTTATATTATGCAATGTCTCTCGTGGGGAATGCATAAATAGCTATTTGAATATTTTGTTATGGATATTGATGCTAATTTATGCTTATGTTAGAGTACTCTTTCGTGAGAAGTATATAGGGAGATAAATTAGGATTTCAATATTCCTTCCTTCCGCCCCACGGCTTTTATAGTTGGGCAAGTATTTTCTTTATACACACTCCATGAAATATGACAGGATCAGACCCCATTTAAAATTCCCTTTGGAGTAAATAATTCAGAGGAATGAATAGCTTCACTGTTCAGATTTATAGTTTTCTATCACCTTACGAGTGGATTTACATAAAATGGCGTGGTGAAGTTGTCCTAAAGAAAAAGCTCAAGAAAGTGCCAGCTTAAAGTTTAAAAAGCTAGAGATTTCCCATTTGTCATTTATTATGATTATAATTATAACCATAGTAAGTGTTAATTTAAACTAAATGAATTGTTTGTTTATAAACCGCAAAGAGGAATGAATAAAAAAAGTGATAAGTAGGCTCTAGAATTCCAAGAGAGAGGATGTTCCTTTTTCGTTAAGACATAAAAGTGTCAATAATTATCTTCCGTGTTTTGTTTTTGCAAGGCTAACAATAAAGAAGACATTGAGTTGACGAACTCAAAAAGAAGTTTAGGCACCAAGTTTAGTTTCCTTATTTCCAAAATTGTCAAAAACGAGAGCATTTAAAGACATTTATTTATATACGTCAAGCCTTCTTAGCTATGATACAAATACGTTTTTACTCTAGGACGCCTTATAGGTATGACTGACAATAAGGGAATATTTATTAAAAAACTTTAGTGATGTTTTATATGAACGTCAGTTTATATTTTAACATACCCACATATATATTTATAGAGACAGTAATTAGCGCATTAATTAATGAAAAGATGAAAAGAATGTTCAAAGTATAATGTACTTAGTAAAACCGAACAATAACAAGACAGTTACAACCGAACTTCCGCTGGTAAGTACCAAAGGGCTAACCACAATCCTCGTTGCCAAGGCCCATCATTCGTTCCCCTCAAGAATGGTGGGTAAGTACACAGCTCTTCGATGGCTTATGGACACTTCTTAGCCTGGTGATGGCTGGCTCATCAGAAGATTCCTCTTACGCTTTCATGGTTTGCTGGATTCGTGGGGTCATGAAGAGCCTCGGTTGGGTGTCGTACTTACTTTTACCAGGAGTCTTTAGGGTGTGTGGGTTCTTCCGACAACTTTGAGTGACGCGTCCTTTAATAGGACCAACCACAATCCTTTGATGGCTTATGGACACTTTTTAGCCTTGTGATGTCTGGCTCAACAGAAGATTCCTATGACGCTTAGTTGGTAAACTAGATTCTTGTTTTTTTTTCTTTTTGTTTTTTTTCTGAAGCACGGTAAAAGATGTTTATCACACTTTTCAGACCGCCCAATTACGTTATGAACTTTGAGAATAAAAGGGTTCATTGATGTTTCTTTTGGAATTTTCTTTACAGTAAGTTGATATTTTCGTCAATTATTTTCGAGACAACTTATTCAAAAGCTTGTCTGCCTGTTCTACATGAGAAATAGGCATATGCCATGGTCCTTTAAAATATACCTCATTTTTTATAGGTATATATTCCATAACAAGTGTGTAATTCATGATAATGAAACTCCACCACTGTTAAATACAGTTTGTGGTATTTCTTTTGGAATATAGTAATGCATAAAAATATGTTTAGTGAAATTTCTGCCTCACTTGAATTTGTTAAATTTTTTTTCAACGTTTAATAAAAGTGGCTCCCTTTCTACCTGTGAGCATTTTTATTGAGCAAAATTCAGCATTTAGAACCCAAATTTGATTCCTTTATCTGGGAATTGATGTAAACTTATTTATCTTTCAAATAGAGAGTTTTTGAACGTAGTTATTATTAGTAGAGAACAGTAATAGAGATTATTGGTGTTCAGGCATGAACATTTGATCCAGGTGACAACACGTCCTCTCTCTCCTTCATGATAGCATTGAAGATGGCTTACAATGTAAGCCGAAACGTTAATTTAAAAAATAAACATCTTTTAAAAATTGTGTTTTTTTCATCAACCTTGACCAAACCCCAACAAATTCTCTACTAATTATTCTTTTTTTTCCAGCTATCATCCGCTGCCAAAAATGTGGAAATTTTATCTTATAATAAGTATTCGGTCTTCAGTTGATATTTTTTTAAAGGACTTTTCTTGAATTGTTCCGCACAAAAGGTGTGTATTTTTACTCAATTCGTTCGATTGAAGGGTACATATGTATCACCTAGGTTTTTAACAAATTTACCATCAAATTTTTAATTAGTAGGATGTTTTATTAGGAAGGATGTAATTAATTCAGCTTGCCTATATTTTCAGAGAGTACTTACTCTCATTTATTAATCTATTTTTCTTACCTTATTTGTTTTTCAATTTTATTTTTCGAGTAATAAATACTTTTTCTTTAAAAGTATTTCCATTCATTTTCATTCTTCCTTAATACAATTAAAAACCTCGTCAAATAATGTTCAATAATCAAATTACAAAATAAGTCTAAAAATAAATAAATTGACTGATATCAGTCCATTCATAGTTTGCCGAGATAGTAGAAGCTATTCTTGCCCTAAGCTTTTATATCAGTAAAGAAAAAAAAAAAGACTATTTAATAAACATATGAAACCTCAAACTCTATATATTATAATATTTTTCATCCGATATAATTGATTTAATACAATCTGAGTTAAATTTCTATGTACAGGACATACATCTCAACTCATGTACTCCTCTATCATCCTGGCTGCTTTTTAGTCTTAACCTAAACCTTCCTTTAACTAAATCCTTAAAATATTAGAGAGCCCAAAAGTAATTGCAGTAAATACTTTGATTGAATATACACAGACGGTTCCATGATTGCTATCTTAAGTAATTCCAGTGTATATATGTTCCCTTCCCTCCAATATGTAGAATATTCACTGGAGAACTCCTTGTTATCTAGAAAGCTATTAATATCCCCCCTCCCCCAGGCACAATACAATTAGTAATTTATTCCGACTCCTTACCAAATCTGGATGGCTTTAGAGTAATCTTTTCCCTAAAAACCTTTAAGCTTAAACAGTAGCTAAGCTCTTCTTGATCCCCTTAATAATATTTTTTTTTTTTTAAATTAGTGAAACACAAAAAGGTAGACATTTTATTGCAAAATAAAAAATGAATGACTGAAGGTATTCCGAAAGTAAGTTCCTCAAACGGACATGATATCCCGAATTAAAAAAGAACGATACAAAACAACTGACCTGGGCAGAATGGATGCGAATACAAGGAAATATAGGAAGACAAGAGAAATATAAACGGGCATTAGACAATGTTTGACGTCATTACACAGGAGACAAAAATATGGATCCATCATCGCAAGATTGAGATCAGGGATTGTCAGAGGTTTACTTGATCACTTAAGATTCCTCTCCAAACTTCAAAATTATATATTTTAGTCCAATTTATAAGAATATCAAAGGATGAGACCAGATATGTTTTCGACTAATTGTTAATTTAATGAATTAATGAAATTTTCCCAAGATACAAATTAATTCAGCAATAATAACTATTCGCATTAACAATTCATTATACCTCACCATGACCTATTGCTAAGAAATTCTTCTTCTTGAAAATATCTTCCCGCTTCTAATAATATCTCCCTGGCGTTAATGACCAAAGGTTGACACGCCATTAAAAAAAAATCAAATCGATAAAAGCAATAGAAAAATTACCAAATCATATTTAATTTAGAAAACATCTGAGCTCTGATTGGCTGGGAATTCTCTCCCACTCTGGTGGGTGGGGGAGCCTGGGCTTCTGCTGGCTTGGGTGGGGCACTCTAGATTGCAGTAATACTTTTAATATTTATCAAAACTATTTTTTTTTTATAGAAGAGGCCATTTTGTTTCTTGCCTAGGTTATGGTTGTACCAGGTATGCAAGTTTAAAATGTCGTTTATTTCTTAAAATATATACACAGTAATTTAAAAAAAGTATAATATATTTTATTCAAAGTACTGGCCCTCGCTTTCTACACATTTTCTCCATCTCTCGGGCAATATATGGATACCATTCCACAAGAATGCTTCATCTTTATTTGAAATCCATTCATCGAGCCATTTTCGTACGTTTTCGAAATTGTTGAAGTGTTGCTCCGCCAATGAGTGTCCCATCGATGAGAAGAGGTGATAATCAGAAGGCGCCAGGTCAGGTGAATACGGCGGGTGGGGTAGGAGTTCCCAACCAAGCGAAGAAATCGTTTCCTTAGTCAATCTGGCTGAATGTGCAGGAGCGTTATCATGCTGAAGAATGACTTTGGCGTGCCTGTGAGCCCATTCTGGGCGTTTTTCGATCAATGCGTGACTCAAATTGATCATTTGTTGTCGGTAGCGCTCGGTATTGACTGTTTCGCCGGGCTTGAGAAGCTCGGAGTCGATGTGGTCGATTTTCTCGTTTTTGATCAGTAACATCAAAATCACCACGTTTGAAACGTTGAAACCAACGTTCACATGTCTTGACGGTTGGAGCAAGATCGCCATAAGTCTCAACAAAAATTCGATGACATTCAGATGCCTTTTTCTTTTGATTAAATAAGAAAATCATGACTTGCCGCAAATGCTCTTTATTTGGCTTAAAATTAGACATTTTTAACACCAAAGAAAGGTATGATACGTCCACGTAAACGACTTAAAAACAACTGACTTTTGTAAACAAATGACTAACAAACAAAATAGCGTTTAGAGATAAGCAAATCCTTCAATAGGCTAAGAGCGCATTCTATTGGAATTAAAACGACATTTTAAACTTGCATACCTGGTAGATAGCCTTCTAAAGTAAATCACTATGGGTAAACCTACCCCCATATACAATGACGATATTAACGAAAAATAGAAAACAGTTCAGAAGCCTTAAAGCGTTTAAATTATATGAAAATTCTATTTAGGGTTTCTTAATGACTACCAAATTTACAATGGATATTTTTTTTTCTCAAAAATTAAAAATGAATTCGGGATACAAATAAGTCTGATTTAACAAAAAGTGCATAGCAAGTTAGTGAAATGGAATAGGCATATATCCAGGGGAGGCATGGTAGAATTTCAGCTCCATAAATGTCATATGAGACAGGGGGGGAGGGAGGATTAATGTCCACCCTGATAATCCCAATAATGCATTCGAATAATCCCTAGTCTAAATTTAGCGAGGGATGAAGTGTACTCTTCTTCTCCTTTAATGTGGTTAGTATTTCAGGGAGTGGGTTTTTGTGTGTGTGTGTGTGTGTGTGTGTGTGTGTGTGTGTGTGTGTGTGTGTGAAAGAGAGTTAGGGAGAGAAAGAGAGAGAGAGAGAGAGAGAGAGAGAGAATGTTTTTGGGTGCATACTAATCCCAATGTTAACAAGAACCATAAATTTATTTTGTGTTTAGTTTGAATTTTAAACTCGTTAGTTCGTAATGAATGTATTTTACATATGAAGAAATAAGAACGTTATGACATATTTTCCTGCCTTGCTTTTTTTAACCATGGCTGACGCATATTTAAATATAATTTTCAAAATTTGACTATGAACTATCTTATTTTTATTAAAAGTAATCTTACTACCTCAACCGGGAATCAAACCCGAGTATTTCAATCACCGGGCGGTAAGTTGGATACCCGGGTTCGATTCCTAGCTGAGGTGTTTATTTTTTTAAAGATTATTTTTCTGGCTCTCTTTACAATTCAAATAAATAATGAAAATTTGGGATTACTTTACCACAATTATCACCATAATTTGAATTTTAAGTTATTATTATTTCAAGCGTCTATATTTTTTTATCTGCTAATTTGTATAACATCAAGCAAATGTTAAATTTTTTGAGCTTTCTTGATTTCCTCTTTAAAAAAAAATGTTTCATATGTATTTTCTGATTTTTAAGTAAAATACAGACTTTATATACATATAAAATTATTTTTGAGAAGACAGAAAATTAATTTAATAATTTACCTGAAAAAATCCTGTTTCGAAAAAAGTATAAAATTAGCATTGATTTTAGCAGCTGGTGAATAAAATACCTCTAATTTTAAATGCTTTAATAGTTTTGTTTGAGAATTGTTTATTAATAATTACAATTTATGTTCACATTTGTTTCTAAAAATAAAAATTAGCAAATTATTTGCTGTTATCAAAGAGAGTAGTTCTTCTAGACTTAGAAGTTCGTGTCTTAAATAGTCTGCAGAGGAATAACCCCTGGTTTATAATTTAAATTAAATTTAATAAATTCAATGATTAAAAAAGAAGCAATGTGCAGGAAACGTATTATTCTAAGGAAATAACTAATACATTTGCTATTCATACAATTGAAAACTATCACTCAGGACTTTTATCATAGTATAAAATAAGCTTTAATGTCCTTATCTTGAACGATATTATTGCTGTCAATATCGTAGCTGAGTGCTAGGAAGAGATTTGTACATGAATAAATAGATGGAAGGTATTCCCTGCGGTATTTTCCTAACGAAAATTAATGGTTGGATTGACGTGTACAAATGGTGTAGCCGACTTTTCAGGTAGATCGAGCTTATTCAGCTCTCTGAATAGAACAGATCTTTTCGAACTCTCTTTTGTAGCAATTTATTCTGCCATTTTGCGTATAACGAGCCCTTGGAAGACGCAAAGGAAATTAGCCTCTTCCACTTGAGTAACTTCGTGGATCTGCAGCCTATCGTAAAATATGAGTGTGTATTTACAGGTGCAATAGGCTTATCGAGCTCAATAAATTATCCTGAATTAACTCTTAATTAAAATAAAAAAAAAATTATTCTGTACATTTTTTTTTACACTTAATTTTTTGATGGGGTACATGATGATAGTCCTTGCTCGTCTATCCCGGGACGTAACCCGTCCTCAGAGAGGAGCCCAGGTTAACCCACGATAGACTATCCGGCACCCATCTTCTCCTTATCCTAGGATAAGAAGGAGACTAGGCAGGGAGTCAAGGAATGAGTAAGAGGAGGAGAAGAATGCCAGTGAATTCACTCCCTAGGTATTAAACTAAACTGACTGGAGTAGGAGGTCCCTTGGCCACCTCCTCTTGAGGCGTCGGGGAAGGTTGTCGGAATGAGCATGGGATGCCAGGGAGAGGACTAGAGGATTTGGATGTCCTTGGATACTCAATAAATTAAAAAAAAAAAAAAAAAAAAAAACTATCCCGCAACAGGCCACAAAGGTCCTGGGAGGGAATATATATTAAGGAAATAATTATCTTCGACCCATTGAGGTGGTTAGCACACCCTTCTGGCCCCCTGATGTCTCCCTAATCAATGAGGAATGGTTTCCAGTTAGAGCTAGGCATTTCTTAGGTTCACACCAAGAACAGAGGTACAGAAAGAAAAAAAACAACAATTGTGCACTGTAAGCATTGAACCTGGGACATATTGGCTTAGGAGTCTGGTGTCTCTGGGACCGTGCCTCCGGCCTAAATACTTTTTTAAAAAAATCTGAAGAATAATAAAAATGCAATTAATTTAATTATTATTTTTACTTTAACACGATGACCTATTTTTTTGACATAAAATTGTAGTACATACAACAAGATAGCATATATTAACCGTATATAGGACTAGCCGAGAATATTTCTCAAAGTATATACCTCATAAATGCTTTTATATTAGTGACTGATATAAAATTTTTTTTCATCAGAAGGACAAGGCTTTGTCGTAGTACTTATGTGTAAACAAATTCATTTATTTAGCTAGCTTTTGCTTTCGATCTGTTTCATAAGGACAGGAGTTATGGATTAACTGCGAAACAGAAGCATACTCACTAATTGGGCCTACGAACCACAATTGAGGCCTTCTCCAGCATCGACCGTCATTTACTCTGTCAGCTTCATTCCATTTTCAAACATCATCAAAGAGACAAGAGTGTTTCTTCCAAAAAATCTTGCTATCTCAGTCTAGGCCGGACTAACTTGCCAGTCTAGGTTCAATAAAGCCTCTTTCTCAACAATGGTACTGGGATATCTTCTCTCTGATTATTAGCGATATGGCCGGCTCAAACCAGCCGTCTAATTCACACAACTTGGACAATATGTCCTATGTAAATAATCAAAAGGGTAATTATCACTATCAATGAATATAGAACTATAATAACTTCTATTATCCGTCATCATTGGTTTCTGCAAACCATCTTCTGTTGGCGAGCGCTTTCGGACATTGTCCATCTTCGTGGTCAAATACATGTGTTCACTGTCTGTATTCTACTGAATGTTGGTGGACAATGTCCGAAAGCGCTCGCCAACAGAAGATGGTTTGCAGAAACCAATGAAGACGGATAATAGAAGGTATGATAATATGTCCTATGTGTTATATGTACTATATGCTCATCTAAAGTACAGTTTTTTTTTTTTGGATTTGTCCTTTCTGTCCATTTTCAAATTTTAAATGTGGCTCCAAAAATTCGATGTCGAACTCCGATCTTTATAATCCTCCCTGAAGACTGAAACGAACATGCTCTTGACTCCTAAGCTTATTTGGAGTTTGGTCAATAGCCCATTCTCTCTGCAAAGTGACATTCAATTCAATAATATTTATTCAATAATTATTTTTAGTCCATATGAATTTATATTTATTTGTTTCTGTATACTATGCCATCACGTTGCAAGATGTCTTTATTAAAAGACAAATTAAATAAAGAAAGATTTAAAAAAAAAAATAAAAATAAAATTTCAGATACTTTTTTGAACGAAAACAAAATCTTCGATCATTGATGAATGAAATAAATTTTCTTAATTGAAAGTTTGTTTATTTATTTCTTAATAAACCCATGTTTAATTAATATAAGTAAAGTCAGAAAAAATTGCTTTGGGATGAGTAGTTAGATTGTGTTGCCTTGTTTTCGAAGTAGAGTTCCCTGCTTCTCCCATGGCACATCACAATTGACTACTAACTCCACACTAACTTCATTCGCTAGAGTCTGGGATACGCTAACTTAACACAACTTTTAAGCCTTTTACTGTGTAATCTATTTCTGCACTATCAAATGAAAATTCGCTACTCTAACTGGATCAACCTTTTTAAAGGAACATGGTCTGGAGATACGGGAGGGAGGGGGGAAGTTATTATGAATAATGAAGAAGGTGGTCAAAGTGTACTGGGGGTAATCTGAATAATTTTCATTTGGAATATATATTTTTATTTTGCTACTTAACGAATGGGAATTCTATGATACAAAGCAATATCTGCGTGTAACTTACAGGCTGTTAAAGATTATAACAATGCATACTAACTTTTTATTTATATTTAATGAAGTTTAATAAACATAATTTTAATATTAATATTACCTCAAATANTTAATTACATTCTGTGAAATAAACTGTATTTTGTAATTTGTTAACTGTGTTATTCTCTCGGCTGTGAATTACAATAGAATAGTGGAAAGAACGGTCACATCCGCAAGGGGAAACAATAATAATACCTAATAATTATAATGTGTCGATTGAAATAGATAAAACAGTAAAGAAAATGGATATCCTGATAAATGTAATTCAGTGTACATAAAATTAGGATATTCCAGACAGAATTCTCAGAAAGTTATTGAAAGTGCAGCAATAGATAAAAAAATTTAATATTAATGGGTTCGTATTTATGCCCCCCCTCTTAATTGTAAAAAATAAAATAATAATTATAACAAATTGATTTTTTAGGTGTAGCGTTTAATATGAAACCTGAAACTTTACTAAAAATTTGTCAATGTACGAGTAATCAAAATTTTTAGTCCAGTGTTATAATTTTTTTAACACTGAAATGAAGTTATTATTTTAAAGTATGTGGAATATACCAGCATGACTGGTTTCTACTTATTGAAAAGATGAAATTTCTGAAATAATAAAAATTTCTCTAAGAATGAGTGGAATTTTTACCAGAGAAAAACAAATTTCAATGGATTATATAAAGATAAATTTTTAATAGTATCCTGTTCAGATACTTGGATTCAGAAAATCCAAAATATCAACACTGGGTTAAGGAAAAAAGCCATATTTAAATACAAATTTGTAATAATATGATGCTGATAAATTTGCTTAGTTTACACGATTCTATTGTGGTGAACTTTAATATGTAGAACAAGGAAATTTATTTTATTTTATTTTTTTTCTGTTATAAGCTTTAATGAGTTTACTTAACTGCCCTGAATGGTTGCAATTCCCTACCGATCAATTTTCACAGTTAATGGCAGTTGCATTTATGAAAATTCAGTGGGATTTTACTCAAATAATTTATTTGAAAAATCTTTCATTCATTTATTCTATATCTCTGCAGTAAATGAATTATGTGATTCACCATTTCATTGAATAGGTATGACTTTAACTTTTTTAATCAAAGGGTTTTTTTTACATGCTCAGTGAATAATGAGAAAACGCCACGAGGCATATGGATAGTAATGATAGAAGATTTAATTGTCATTGGAAAATATCAAAATGAAGTCAAAACCTGCTAACTTTCCAAGTGCTTTGCAGTTACTTTTATGTCAAAAAGTAATCATATGAAGATTCATTAAAAATGAATTCTTATTAATTTCTTTATTCTTATCCTTTAAAAAGCAATTTTTACTACATCTTTTATCCTTCTTAAATTGTTTAGATTTTTTTTTACCAACGGTGAAGAAAGGCTACTATCAAGCTATCATATAAAATCATAATAACATAATAAATAAATATACATACTAAAATATTACTTGAATATTACTGATTATTCTGGTCTTTGCAGTTATTTGATAGATAATTTATAAAATTATTACCAATAAACAAGCAATAATTATTACCTTTCATACACTCTATAATGCCTATGTACTGCCTAATGGAGAAACCAACGTCTAGAAAGTGTTTTAATCAAATTCTAGAAAAAAATATTTTTATTTTTCTAATTAGGCTTCATTTTGAAAAAGCTAAACAGGTAAGAAAAGCTTGCGAGTGGGCAAAATATGTATTTTTATTTTACCATAATCAAAGAGTATTGTATCGTTGTCAAATATAAAATAATTTGTTCAACGACAGATCGTTTAAAGTATCAATTACTTTATTTGTGTTATGCTTTTGTATAAAGTATTTAATAAATTTATTGTTATACTTAAGATATAAATTTTACATTTATATTTTAATTGAGCGATTTCTGTTTAAATTCTGGTAAACCAAATAGTTAATGTTTAGAAATAATGATTAATCTATAAATATAAACTCATATTTTTTTTTAAAGATTAAGCATAATATTTTTGGACAAAAACTGAAATAAAATGAAAATTAAGTTCATTTAAAGTTATTTATTGCTTTTAAAATCACGATGTATTTCAGGTTAAGCTCACAAGTAGCTGTTTCTTGAACTTATTTAAGGTAAAAAAAAGTGAAACATAAATGTGATGTAAAAAGGGAGTTTTTAGTGGGACAATTTGCAAGGATTAATTTTAATATTCGCATAAGTGCCTTACACTTGAGGGACAGCTGTGACTTTGTCGGGCGAACTGTTAGTGAAGTTTTAACAGGTTCAGGTAACAAGTTCTTCAGGAAGACATTAATCATTCCCACTTGATAAGGGCTCAGTCAAGGGTTCGATGGGACACTGTCAAAGTTTACGAGCACATTAGATTATCACGCCTATCAATATTAGTAGATTTTCTTCAAAACTCTGGTGGTCCTCGAACTGAAAAATCAAAATCATAACCAACCCGGAAATTAAGGGCTGATATAGGCCCCAAGTAGGTGGAGGTAAATTCTTGCTTTTTGAGTGCATCTGAAGATGACTGAATGAGTTCAAGCTTACCTAAAATTCCTTTAGAATTCTCAATAAAATTAGATGTACGATGAAAATGTAAAAAAAAAAAAGTGTAGCATTTTGAATTGGTGTTTAAATTTTTTACTTGCTATTGAAAAATTGAGTTAATATGTTACATATAAAATTTAACATAAATTTATTGGAGAAACGCTTGTTAAAGAAGATATTTAAGAATGTAACTTCAAGTATTAGATGGATCCTCTAAAATACAAAAACTGAATTCGGTGTGACATCTTCGTTTTACTTTTATCTGTGGCTGCGGGATTTTGAGATTGGATTTTTTCAAAATCCTTTATTTATTTTTCGATAATTCCTCTACTATCCCCGCTGTGAATTAGGCTGAACATTCCTATGATTCCTTCACACGATTATTCCCCAGTAACAGGGATTCCCCCATAATTCAGTGGGGGGACTGGGAGACTCTCATGAGACACTGTTTTTTAGTTAGGGCTATTTGTTACTTGGGTGGTGATAGAATTCTGTGCCGGAATGTTAAATATACCCCCCCCCCCTCCACCAAGTCTCCTGCTTCCTCGCTGTGAACTTTGCGTTCCTCTCTGCTTAGATTCCCCCCCCCCCC